>SNQJ01S0042720.1:182424-192611 GCA_010110895.2 Picea sitchensis
GACTTACCGATTTGCTCGAGCCACTCTCCTTATCCAATTTATTTTCTATTCAGTTCAAGCTCTCCAATAACTTCATGTCGAAGTCATCCTCCTGCTCCTTGGCTCTCATAATCCTTTCATTATCAGCTTTATGGCTTTGAACATCCTTCTGTAAATTTTTAATGGTCTGTGCCATATTCATGTTTTCATCCCTTTCTTCTCCATGGCCATTGGAGTTTGTTCCTTCAATTCTCAAATGGACATCCATCCCTCTTAATTCATATTGTTGACTATAATTCCCCTGTGCCTCTTCCATTCCTATGGATTCTGCACTGGTCTTGATCTGATCTAGTTGTTGTTAACTCTGCAAAATGTGTAGTCAACAAAACTTTGTTAGACTGACTGTTTCAACAATTTTATGAAAAATATGAACCATTTTGGTTCAATAATTTATCAGAAGCCTTTCTTCTGATTTCCTGAAACATTGAATGCCTTGATCAATTTTCTGGGTGGATAATTATATTCCACTATCCAATACCTTTCCAACCCTTGCTCACATGCTCAATTCCGAATCTCGAGTAGAAGTTATGGCTACATGGAGCTAATTGGGTCTTATAATTTACCCTTCACTGTTCTGCTGTTCTTCACCCTTCAAACAACTTTGCGTGCACAATTTTCAATCTGTGCACCTGTATTTGCCATATGCTGCAACATCACAAGGTAAATCATGCTTCATGCACCTTAAAACCACTGTGTATCACTTCTTTGTCGTGCCAATAAMTGCGCACTACTTTTGTGTCGCGCACCAATAACTTGCGCGCACTACTTTTATGTCACACACCAATATCTACCGTGCGCAGATATTCTGCGCGCATCTCACTCGAAGCGTTGGACCATGTCAGAGTTTAGTATGTCTCCATCATAYATTAAAACTCTGTGCACACCGTTCATTACACTGACGTGAAACAACTTATACTCATATTGTGTGTGCACCAACCAAAAATCCTCTGTGCTTTGCAAGACTGCGCACACCACGTGCACCATTACTATGTGTGTGCACACCGCACACACCTTCTTATGTGTGTGTACTCTGTGCAATGCTAAATTTAGTGTGCGCACCCGCACACCAATATTTTTCCGTGCGGTACTAAATTTTTATCACGCGCATCAGTACGCCAATACCTTGCCGCGCCGTGCCGTATTTTACATATCCCAACTGCGCACATTCACCTTTATGCGCGTCGAATCCTCGTGAATTCCACTGCAGAAATTGGGGCTTTTTCCTAACTCTTTCCTCAATTTACCATAGACAATTCTGCAACCACGAAATTCGTTCAATTTAACCCTGATAACACCAATTCAACCTCTGCAACAACAATTCATTGTGGGTTGACATTTCGGGAACAAATTCACCAAAAATCAATTCACGAATTGGAAATTTTAATTACAAAACTCGCTCCAACTTAAATTGCTCGGCCCATCCAGGCTCAGTGTTGAAAACCGAAGCTCTGATACCAATTTGTGACGCACCCCGACCTCCCACAGGCCGAGACATGCCTACTCTAGAGCACTCTTCCATGCTCTGATATCAATTTGTAACGTTCCCAACCATCTCTGTGTCGGGACATGCTACGACAGAGAACACTTACGTTCTCTGTTTGCAGAACATATTGTAACATACTCAACCTCCAAACTGAGCTTTGCCACATACATATTTTTCCAACTGCATGCCATTAAAACATATGCAGACATAGATCTCTTGCGAAAGCTTATATATAAACGTGAACAGACAAATACGTTATGTAAATTCATGGATTCACATTGAAATAGCAGTAAACATATACATGTAGCATATACAGGCAATACGCATAAACACACAGACAGTTATAATTACACATGAGATAAACCCATAAAAATAAACACGTAAATAACAATGCAACATGTAATTTTATCACACAAATGGCACTTATCTTGGTAATAATGTCATCAACTGCGTGCAGACCTTCCATGAACCTCCCAGCCTTAGACCACACTGTTCATCACTCTCAACAGTGAGTCACCCCCGAGCTGGCACTAAACTCCACACGGGCAAAGGGGCTCCTAACCAGGCTAAAGGCTCATGAACAACAGGAAAGACTCTGTCTTAGGTGTTCACTCAACTAACAACCTACAGTCCCTCATTCCCCACATACCTGTTCCACCCAAGAAAGTGTGCCCCTTCTCTGCTCAACAGTCCCTCGGTTTCCCCACTTCCCTTCCAGGGCTTCAACAACAGGCCGGATAGGAAGTCTCAGAGCCCTGCAGCTGTAGTTCAACACCTTCAGAAAATCAATCCCCAACAATTCTCTCACCCAAAGAATTGCTCACGGGCCTGACAACCTGCCTCTTCAATATCCCATGGGCCTGACAACCCACTTCTTCAATCCCGCTCCCAAGCTGACAGTTACACCCCATAAAAGGCTTTGGATACAGGTTCAGGTAAGTCATGAAGATATCCTGGATAGCTCCATGGCTGCAAATACCCATGGATCATTCCATGTATGGCTGAATGAAGGTTCTCCCCAAAATGATGGGAGCCTCCCGTAAACGAACTAAGTCCAACAATATGTATGCATGTCCCAATCTTGACACTTGTCGTGTTGGGAGCTACTTTTGCCCACTTGGCCCCAACTTTAAAACTTAGGATAACATAATTATTCATACTTTATGATTTAGGAAATATTAATATAATATTCCTTTTTGGCTCAAGCTCCCTAGCTTAGCCCCTTTCCTTAACTTAGCCCCTCCCTTTCCCTAACTAGTGGAGTTTAGTCCCCCATCTCTTTTATCGTGGTCTGTTTGCGTGCAACGATGTATTTTATATTAAATATGAGACATGTACAAAAACAAGGGCACTGGCCTTTAACATCTAGGCTCTCCAGCCTAATCCAAACGTAAGCATCCTAGCTTATAATACTGGCTCACCAGCCTATAAAACATATTATATACACAAGGCTCCCTGGCCTCCACATTGCGTGCACTTAAGATGCTGCGCGCGGTATCCTAGAATGTGCACACTTCCTCATTCTTACTGCGTAGTACCTGCGCGCACTTATGCCATGAAATGTGCATATAGAAAAATGACATTAAAACAACTCTCCAGCTTAAGTACATTTGTAATTATATTTACAATTGGGTTCGGCCTTAGGGATATTACTTTCACGACTTCATGACTTCGGGGTTTTTAGGACCTTTAATCGTTTGAGCTTAGAGCATCAAAGCACGAAGTCCAGAAGTGGAATTTCAAACAAGAAGTATATCGTTGATTAAGTATTTTGCAACTTTGAATCTTTGAACTCCCATGAACCGTAAATCTCGATAAGCATCAAGTTTAATGGCTGATGATTGATCTTCCCTCCCAAAATGTAACAAACATTTTATTAGTATATAAAATGATAATTCTAAACCTAAAACTTTATTTGTAAATGAAAAAAATCAAGAATAAATTAAAAAGAATTTAAAATTTGAATTTTTATTCGAAATTTTGATTTATGTTCTAACAATTAGCAAATTGAGAATGGTTTATATTCTTACTAGCTTAATTCTTGGAAGGTTGTCAACACGTCGTTCAAGCTCCAATTTCCTAATTAATGATTCAACCATGATTATATAAATGAGAGGAGAGAGGGGATTCCCTTTCCATAATCCTCTTCTCCCTTTGAAAAAGAGGCAGGCCTCCTATTCACTAATGGAGTGGTCCAAGGGTTGTTTATACATAATTAGACCCACCGGATAAATGTTGGACATAACTCAAATTTATGGAAAGAGGAAGGAGTGCCAGACCCTATCAAATGCATTTGCCATGTCAATTTTGATTATCATTCCTTTGTTCTTTTGTACACGGTTGGAAAGAATTGCTTCCTGGACCATGATTACATTGTCCACAATTTAATGTTTCATCATAAATCCTCGGTTTTCAGATATGATTTTGGAGAGAAGTTTTTAAAGTCTATTAGCCACGATCTTGGTTAAAATTTTATAGGAAATGTTTCATATAAAGATGGGACATAATCTTGAAAAGGATGATGGGTTGGCATCCTTTGAGAATAGAGTTAAGAAAGATGAATTTGTGTTGTCACCTACCTTGTATGATTTTTGGATGCATTGGAACATTCGTTTTAAATTATGTTTAATGATACTCTAGCAAAATCTACAAAAATGAAAAGAAAAACCACCAGGTCCAAGGGATTTATCTGGACCCAAACCTCATATAGCCTTATAAATTTCATCCTTTGAAATGTCTGCCATTAAGTCTTGATTCTCAACAACAATAATAACAAAATGGATATTTTCTAGCATGGTCTCTATTTTATCGGATCAATTCCTTGATTTTATGTCTATGAATTCTCATTGTGTATTCGAGCAACCTCTTTTATCTCAAGAAAATTCCTCAAAATTGAGCCATCCTCGCTCTAAATCTCTTTTACCTAATTTTTAAGCATCCTAGATTTTGCATGTCTGTGAAAGAAAGAGGTATTCTTGTCCCATGTTTTTAACCATAAACTATGGGATTTGACTCTCCACATCTCCTCTTTTATCCTGAGAGACTTATGAAACTCTTGGAAAGTCATATTTTCCTCTTTCAACTACTCAGTAGATATGGTTTCACACTCCATTTTAACCTAGAAAGTGACCAACTATGATTTGAGTTCTTATTTTTCACAAACTAGATATTTGTAATCCTTTTTTTCCCATTCTTTGAGGGGAAAATTAACATCCTTTAGTTTCTGTTCGAAAAACATAGATAGGAGAACTTATAATCCACTTACTCCAAACTTCTACAATTATACCCATAGTTATTTTCTCTTGAAGCCAAAGAAGATTAAATTGGAAAGGGACGGGACCATAGTTTGGCACTTCCAGAACTTGCAAAGAAATGGGCTTGTGTTTAGAGTCTTCCCAAGGAAGGATTTTGGAGGAGATGATGAAATTGCTAATTAAAAATCATTGTGCAATAAAAATTGGTCAAGTCATGTTGCTATATGTCCAGTATATATTCACTTGTTGGGCCAGGTGTATTTTCCTTCTGAGTTTTTTATGTCTAATAAGTCCCAATCGACTGTAAGGTCTTCCATTTTTTCGTCGAAGGGCTCTATTACTACTTTTTAGCTTGTGACTTAGTTATACATTGAAATCACCTGCTACTATGTTATTTTTTGTGTATTCAGTTTCCAATAGAGTTGATAGTGAGGCCCAACATTCCTCCTTATCTTCGTAGACAACAAACATATAAACATTGATAATATTAAGTCTTTGCCCCGATTGTTTGTGAGTGAAACTTGTCATGATCCAATGCTCAATTTGTAGTGAGAAATCAAGATGCAAAACTAGGTTGTCTGAGATTGTGCATATGTCACCAAATGCACCCCTCAAATTTATTGTTATTACATCAATATCTTTCCATTGGTTTTTGCATACTTCCACTTCATCCTTTTCCTCTAGCTTGGTCTCTAGGAGGAATATTATTGAGGTTTTTTCTATCTTTATTGTAACATCCCCAGCCAGCCATGTCGGGGCATGCTACACTAGAGAACACTTTCGTTCTCTCTGTGGAACATACTGTAACAAACCCAACATCATACTGAGCTATGCCACATAAATTTTTCGAACTGCATGCAATTAAATTATATACACACAGAGCTCTTGCAGAAACATATATATAAAACGTAACAGACAAATACTTTACGTAAATGTAAGAATTCATACTGAAATAACAGTAAACACAGACATGCAACATATACAGGAAATACCCATAAACATACAGACAGTTATAATCATGCATATGAGAAACCCATAAAAATAAGCACGTAAATAACAATGCAACATGTAAATTTATCACACAATTGACACTTATCTTTTTAAGAATATCACCAACTACGTGCAGACCATCCACGAACCTCCCAGCCTTAGACCACACTGTTCATCACTCTCAACAGTGAGCCACCCCCGATCTGGGACTAAACTCCACCCGGGTAAAGGGATTCTTAACCAAGCTAAAGGCTCATAGACAACATGAAAGACTCTGTCTCAGGTGCTCACTCAATTGACAACCTACAATCCCTCATTCCCCACATGCCTGTCCCACCCCAGGAAGTGGGCCSCTTCTCTGCTCAATAGTCCCTCGGCTGCCCCACTTCCCTTCCAGGTCTTCAGCAACAGGCTRGACATGAAGTCTTAGAGCCCTGCAACTGTAGTTTAGCACCTTCAGGAAATCAATTTCCCAACAATTTTCTCATCTAGAGAGAAATGGATCACGAGCATGACAACCTGCCTCTTCAGTATCCCACAGGAATGAAAACCTGCCTCTTCAGTATCCCATGCGCCTGACAACCCGCTTCTTCAGTCCAACTCCCAAGCTAACAACTACACAAACAAATATGGCTCCTGATACCGGTTCAGGTACAATGATAGGAATGTATAAAGTATAACTGACTGCGTAAGTGAAATGGTCATGGAATCATGGCTGGATGATGGATGAAATGATGGCCAGAATGATAGGGAATGAACTAAGTCCCAACAATATGTATGCATGTCCCCAACTTGACACTTGTCATGTTGGGAGCTACTTTGGCGCACTTGGCCCCAACTTTAGAACTTAGGATAAAATAATTACCCATACTTTATACTTTAAGAAATATTAATATAATATTCCTTTTTGGCTTAAGCTCCCTAACTTAGCCCTTTTCCTTAACTTTTAGGCCCCTCCCTTTCCCTAACTAGTGGAGTTTAGTCCCCCATCTCTTTTATCGTGGTGGGTCTGCATGCAATGATGTATTTATAGTAATTATGAGTCATGTACAAAAATATGTGCACTGGCCTTTAACATCTAGGCTCTCCAGCCTAATCAAAACATAAGCATCATAGCTTATAACCATTGGCTCACCAGCCTATAAAACATAGCATAAACACAAAGGCTCCCTGGCCTCAATATCACACGCACTTAAGTTGCTGCGCGTGGTATCCTGAAATGTGCACACTTCATCGTTTTACTGTGCAGTACATGTGCGCACTATTCCATGAAAGGTGCCTACAAAAAATGATATCAAAACAACTCACCAAATTAAGTACATTTGCATTTAAATTTACAATTGGGTTCGACCTTAGGGATATTACAATCCCCTCCCCTTATTTATGCACTGTCCTCAGTGCATCATGTACCCATGTACAATAAAATTTCAAAAATCCTCAAAAAGATGCGGGTATTCTGCCCACATTGCATCCTCATGCTCCCAAGTAGCGTCATGAGGAACATACCAGGTCCATTGGACCTTTACACGCCCTATGGCTCGATTCCAGAGATGTTTGATTTTCCGGTCCAGAATGCATACCGGATGCACTTGAAAAGTGCCTTCTTACTCCACCTGAATCACATTCCAATCAATAACATGATTAACATCAGGTATATATTTCTTTAGCAATGATACATGGAATACATTATGAACATACATAGATGCAGGAAATGAAATCATATAAGCCACTAGACCAATCCTCTCTAGGATTTCAAATGGCCCACAATAGTGAGCTGCCAACTTTGAACAATTTCCCAATTTCAGGGAACTTCTGTTGGCTTTCACTTTCAAAAATACATGGTCACCCACTTTAAATTCCCTGTGAGTTATGCCCTTGTGAGCATAACTTTTCTACCTGTCTTGGTCAACCTTTAAATTTTGCTTTATGTTTATCATTTTCTCCTCCATTTCCTTGAGCAAATTTGGTCCAACCACTACTCTGTCTGCTGGGTTATCCCAACTTACTAGTGTGTTGCACTTTCTGCCATAAAGTGCCTCAAATTGGCTCATCTTTAGAGATGCTTGGTACCCATTGTTATAATCAAACTCTACCAAGTGTAGGTAGTCTTCCCATTTTGATGATTTATCCATCACATACATTCTTAACATATCTTCAATCACTTGATTCACCCTCTCTGTTTGACCATCTGATTATGGATGATAAGCTGTACTAAAATTCAAATTTGTTCCAAATCCATTAAATAATCCTTTCCAAAATTTTGAGGTAAATTTTGGATCTCTGTTAGACACAATAGTCTTTGGTATGCCATGCAATCTAGCAATTTCTTTCATATAAACATCAACAATGTTCGCTGCCTTTTGAGTGAGCTTAACTGGAACAAAATGGGTAGCTTTAGTAAGCTTATCCACCATTACCATGATAGAATCATGTTGCTTGTTTGTTCTGAGTAGTTTGGTGATGAAATCCATTGTTACAACTTCCCACTTCCACTTAGGAATGGGTAATGACTGTAGCAAACCAACTGAGTGTCTATGCTCAGCCTTTACTTTTTGACATTCCAAACATCTGGCAATAAAATCAACAACCTCTTTCTTCATGCCTGGCCAATAATATTGGCTTTTGACAGCTGCAATAGTTTTCTGATATCTTGGGTGCCCAGCATAAGGCACATTATAGATTTCTCTCAATATCAGATTTTTCAATTCATTAGAATTTGGTACATAAATTCTACCCCTGTATATGAGAATTTCATCATTATCTAGCTTGTAATCTTCAATTTTCTGCTGTAAATTACCTTGCTGTAATTTTGCCACTAATTCATTGTATTGCAAATCTGATTTGGTAGCCTCTATAATTCTGTCTTTCAAATCTGATTGGTACATGCTAATGGATGTAGCATGCAATTCATGCACTCTTCTGCTGAGTGCATCAACCACTTTGTTCTCTTTCCCCTTGATATGCTTTATATCAAATTCATATTCACTTAGAAATTCTAACCATCTGCTTTGCCTAGCATTTAGAATTGGCTGATCAAATAAATATTTCAGACCATTGTGGTCTGTCCTCAGCTCAAACCTTTTCCCCATGAGGTAGTGTCTCCATTTACTCAAGGCATGCACTATGGCTCCCAGCTCTAGATCGTGAGTGGCATAGTTTCTTTCATGCTCCTTCAACTTTCTTGATTCATAACATATAACAAACCCATTTTGAGTGAGGACTCCACCAAGTCCCTCTTTACATGAATTTGTGCATACAATGAAGTTTTCATTTGGGTCCGCAATCCTTAGTATTGGAGCAGTTGTTAATAATTGTTTCAAGTGTTGGAAACTCTTTTCACAATCCAATGTCCACTGAAACTTCATACCCTTCTTTCGTAAGGAAGTGATTGGGTATGCAATCTTTGAAAATCCTTCAATAAATCTTCTGTAGTAGCCTGCAAGGCCCATGAATGATCTCACCTCTGACACATTCTTTGGCATTGACCATCCTCTAATGGCTTCTATATTCTCTAGATCCACTGCTATCCAATCCTTTGAAATGATATGTCCCAAATAATGAATTTGCTTCTGATAAAATCAACACTTGTTCAATTTGGCATACAATTTATGCTCCCTTAATACTTGCAATACCATCCTCAAATGATGCTATTGCTCTTCTTCTGATTTAGAATATATGAGAATGTCATCTAAAAAGACAATGACAAACTTGTCTAAGTATTCTCGGAAAACACCATTCATTAAGCACATGAAAACAACTGGTACATTTGACAACCCAAATGGTACCACTGTGAACTCATAATGACCATACCTTGTCCTAAAGGCAGTCTTGCTGATATCTTCATCTTTAAACCTTACCTGATGGTATCCTGATCTAATATATATCTTTGAAAATATCTTGGCATCCTTCAATTGATCAAAAATATCATCAATCCTTGGCAGAGGATACTTGTTCTTAACAGTCACTTTATTCAACTGTCTGAAATCAATGCACAATCTTAATGTTCCAACTTTCTTCTTCACAAACAAGACTGTGGTACCCGAAGGTGACACACTTGGGTGTATATACCCCTTCTTCATAAGTTCTTCAAGTTGCATTTGCAACTCTTTCAACTCTGGTGTACTCATTCTGTAAGGAGTCTTTGACACTAGAGTTGTTCCAGGCATTAAATTTATAGAGAAATCAATATCTCTCTTTGGGGATAGTCCTAGTACCTCCTTGAACACATCTGCAAATTCTTCCAAGACTGCATGATCTTCCAAATTTGGCACCTCATTGTTGTGGGGTATTCTACCCTACAGACTAACAAGCTAGGGTTTTGAGCTTGTACGTAGATCGTGACCCTTAAGACCTAACTTTTAACCTTCTACCCAAAATCTCAACCCCTTTTTCATGCAAACATGGGAAGAATCGACTCACCT
>SNQJ01S0042721.1:24219-61298 GCA_010110895.2 Picea sitchensis
GACCTGACACTTTCTTATTTTGTAATTCTTTTCTTTAATTATTTTCAGGGCCTACATGTACTTCCTTCTTCAATTCACTTTGTCATCTTCAAAAATTCATTTCTCCTCAACCATGAGGATCCACATGATGTGACACATACCACCAGAAACAACATGATTTATACTATCCATCCATGGGTGTTTTATCTGCATGTGCATTTTCCTTCATGTCCAAATACCTTCATCAATCTTGCGGTCCAAAACCCATGACTAGGGTTGACATCAATGACAACAACCAATCTTCCAACAGAATATGCAATGCACATGAAGGAAAGTTAGTATCAAGACATACATCTAAAAGAAAGAGAAACATATCTATTTACTCGCCAAAGAGTCCATCGTCCTATCTAGCCATTCTGTTTGTTTAAATGTAGCAATGCAACAAAAACACAACAGACATGAACTAGATTAGTATGCAGGAAGTTATGTATTGAAGATAACTTGTAATGAAGACAGACATGTAAAATAAAGATAAAGAAGGTTATTTACCCATGAAAGAGCCCATCATCATATCCATCTATTCTGTTTGTTTAAATGTAGCAATGCAATGGAAACATAACGAGTGAAGCAGGTTAGTATGCATGAAGGCATGTAACGAAGATAACTTACCATGTAGGAAGGCACACAACATGTACATATAATAAACTAGTTGAACACATATATAGACCATAAATGAAATACAAAAAAACATAATATGAAACAATAGTGCAAGCATATACCTTTCTATATCCTCTTCAACCGATGTAGTGGAGACTCCCTCGTTTTCTCCAACTATTCTGTTTGTTTGAATGTGGGAACACACAAAATACAATGAACATCAATGGAAGCTGGTATTCACCGGAGAATAAGAAATATGTACATACACTAAACAGACTCAACGAACAATCTAGAAAGGGAGAGACATGAACCTTTACGCTTCTCTATCCATGGTTGTAAACGTGTAATTGTTTTTCCCTGCCAAAAATATATTACAAGGCACACAATATCATGCAATTGTATGACCGGAGCTAAATGATTTTTGGTTTTACGTGGCAATTTAGCCAGATATGATTCCACTGATGGAAATACATGTTCTTTATCCTCTACAAAGACTGTTGTGCCCATGATACAAGTTTTCAGTTTTCTGTGGCAAACAACCCAGACATGCTTCCAGACATCCAAATATAATCTTGCAGAAACTTTGTTGCACATATCATATCTCAAGCACAACACAAATTGTATCATGCACACACCAGTCTATGTAGAGGAGAAAGAACATGTAATGTCATATCGACACATTTGACCATACATGGTTTATAAATGTAGCCTGGATACATATGCTTTATTCCAACAAAAAGACACTGGATATTGCAATTTCACATGTAATCCTCGAACAATTTTGCATGCAACTATTTTCTTTCATGCCAACACTGAAGCACCAACAAAATCTCACAGAATAATAGATATCGGGCTTGGAAGACAGGGAAAATAACACAACTGCATGTCGACTCCTGGGTGCAGGGGATGAACATTGTAAAGCACCCCAAAAAACAATAATAATCCAAAAAAAAGAAAAAATAAAAGCTCCAACCACCGCCACTGAACCCCAAACCTGCAAGGCCGAATCGAACAAAAGAAAACAACAAGCACCAAACCAGCAAGAAAGCACGAACAGGCCGAACTGCACCCCCGAGGCCCCAAAGCGCAAACCCGAGCCAAACAAATAGAACCATCAACCCACGAACCAACGAACCATCAAGAACCACTGAGGCAGTAAACAACATATGTATCTCCAACGATTACAAAACTGCAGCCCAAGCACATAAGGAACCAGAAACATACGAGGAGCATGCGACTACAAATAAACAAACATTCTTACTTTCAAATTGCAAACAATGAACAATAAACAATGAATTCAAAATGAAATGCAAAAGTGTAGGTTGAATCGCGAGCAAAACAACAACAAGCAATAACCGACAAACCAGCCAAGAAGAAGCACTCACCGAACTAGTAAACAATGTATGTAGCTTGAATGATTACGAAATTGCATTGCAAAGGTAGAACAAGGATGAAACATACAATGGTTATTGAACTTTCGTTGGACAAACAAGACTGTGAAAATTCACTGTAACTGTATAGAAAATTTCGAGGAAAAATGTACTCCGAGAAGCGTATTTACATAAACATTTATGGTTGTCAGGCTGTCTAAGGACCTCGCAGTATGCAAACATTTAAGCTGTTAGGGTTGTTGGAGGACACTCTGTCATGTAAACATTTAAGCTGTTAGACCTATTGAGGCATCTCGAAATAAGTGTCAATACATTTCAACAAAAATGCATCCGACAAAGATGCCATAAACTTTGGAATTCTCAATCACTATAAATCTTGGATATCAAAACATTTCAATATGCTTAGTACATATCAAAACTTACAGACATATTCAGCTAGCAGAAAATGCTAATACAAACATTCGAACTAATTCTAGGATTAATCCACCTTCAAGCAATATAGAGGAAAAATATATGATTAAAAAGTACTGTATACGAGAAAAAGTTTGGATATGTTTCCATATAAAACATTGGGAATAGCGAAGCCAACAAAAAGACCTCCAATCTCTTATCCAATCAGATCAATACATATATGGTACTTTTTATTATATAAAAATATATGCTTTTAATTCCATAGCTCCAACAATAGGTAATGTGCAAATATTTCGGGTCAAAGGACAAACTAATATGTAGTCAATGAATTATCAATTGCTATAGTCCCTCTATGCCTATGACAGGGACTAATAAGAGAAAACACTCCGAAGGATTGACATTTTTTTTGGCGTGTAAAGGCCAAAGTGTTCTAGTTGTGTAGATCATATAAATAAATGAGCATGTGTTGAACATATATAGAAATGAGGAGGATTTTTTGCAATCCTAAGGATTCACCCTTTGTTTATAAGTACGTTCCCATAGTTTTTGCAAACTTCTTTGAGTCTCATCGATTTTTTCTTCAATTATTTGTAAGGTTGCGTACAAAACTCCATTTTATCTAGTCATAAGAATGATATATTGCAAAATTGATCTCAATATTTATCTTTTGGCTATATTTAGTGTATGAAATTGAATTACTGTTTTTGGTTTGAAATATTCACTGTTTTTTATGCCCCATACTAAGTTTTTGCAATTATTAAAGTGTGAATGTTTCTTGAAATATTTTATAAATGGTATATGATATTTATTACCCTATTACTTTATATGAAGGACATTTTAAGTTTTCTTCAAAGTTTTAGCGCTAACTTTTGAATTGTTGGATTCATTTTTTTTTATTAATGACCAATCCATTTTCTCTCGCTCTTAATGTGTCAACTTTTGAATTGTTGGATTCATATTTCATTAATGGCCAATCCATTTTCTCTCACTCATAAAAGACAATGGTGTTCATAAAATATAAAGAGCCACATGCTTGGCTCTAATATTAGTCTATCTAATCTTTCTTAGCCCTTTTTAAAACTAAATATTTTTATTGCACAAATTCAAAAGTAAAATCTTTCATAATTAAGAGATACCCCTCTCGCTACTGAATCTTTCAAAATATCCTAAAATGGAGAGGTTTTGAAGCCTCTAGTGCATGCCTTGCATAATTCTATAGTTAGGAACATCTCGATGGACAAAATGTAAACTTGCACCATTAATGTGGAATGAAGTTATGAAATCTATTTTCCATGGGAAATGGCAATGAAAAAGTTTTGATTCTTGGTGGTGAACAAGAACAAAACAATAGGCCGATGGGTTCTTTTCAAGAATATATTTGAAACAAGAATTTCACCTAGTGATTCAATTAATCCAAGGTGGAAGAGTGAAATAAACATACAAGGTTTCATTCAAATATTTAAGAGACTCTAGTATATTCAGATACTGAGAAGCTAGTCATTAAGGGAAAAAGAAAAAAAAAAAGCTCCATCTACATAGGTAATTTGAGTTTTGAAGACCAGTTTGTTTTGGAATTTGATTATGTTGAAAAACATTCATTTTTCAAAACTTCTCCCAGGAGTTTGATTGATCCCATCAAGGGTAAGCATAGGCCATTGATTGACCTTTCTAATTTTGAGATATAGTTTCCTAATTATAGTGAATTGTAGTCACATGTTCATTTGAATCCTCCTTTCCACAATCCCATTATCCCTAGAGGCCAAGTATCTTATTTTAAAACATTTAATGGCTAATTAATGAGGAAGAAACCCACCACCTACACTAGGAGGAAATTCTTAGATAGCTACTAGATATGGATCCCTTGGGCTTCCTACAAACCTACATTTCATGATGAGAACTACTTGAAGTTATTACCCAAGTTTAACAGAGGTAGTGATATAGTTTCTAACGAACACATTTCTACTTTCCGGTTGTATTGATAACTTGGCCATTAACTATGAGGATGTGTTTTTGAGAATTTTGTTTAAAGTCTTAAAGGGGATGCTAGGAAGTCGTTTAAAATCCTACCTACAAATTCAATATATTCGCAAGCAACTTTCCATAGAATGTATATGGAAAAGTGGAGAGAAAAGAGAGATCATCAATATTATCTATCTAAATTTTGGTAATTGAAAAAGAAGAATAAGGAAATAGTCTTGTATTTTAATAAGATATTTAATGAAAGATGTCATAGTATCCTATATGACATTATACCTTATCAAGTTGTTTCCAAAGTCACTAAAAAATTCACATATGCAACTACTCATGATCATTATTTTTCTATGATGTTAAGAGAAAGAATATTTGCAATTATTGACATTATGCAAAATGATGTGGTAGACACTAAAGGAAACATGGAAATATCTAGAAAAATCAAGTTGATACTAGTGATAGAAAGAAACAAAAAGAAGATGGGCCTTCTCAAGCTTCTTCTTCAAACTCCCACGATGTTAAAATTGATGAAATGATAAACCTTCAATTTAGGGAATTTTCAAACAAGATAAATAGGATTAAGATGGGAAATAATGTCGCTAGCTAAGGAGCTCAAAATGTGGGAGTAAGGAATCAAAATTTCCCTGTTAGAAATAATGCTCCTTTCTGAATTTCTTTTAATCCTCAATTGTTGACAAGAGAAAGAAGACTTGAGGATGATCCACCAATTCGGCCTCCTTTGGGGAATAACAATAATTTGGTGGAAGAATGTATCCATAATGAGGATGATGACCAAGGTCCTTTTGAATATTAGTATCCTCAGGTGACTATGATCTAGAAGGAAGAAGAATGAGATTTTTTCATCTAACTCAAGATGATTATAAATAATCAATGGTTATTAACAATCAAGTATTAGAATTGAATGATGAATAACCCGATGATTTATTTTTTCAATAATACATGCTTTTTTTATACCCTATAAGCATAATTACATAAAAAATATGATCTTATATAAGCTTAATTACATCAAAACTATGATCTTATGCCAAGGCCTAATGTAAGTAATCAAAATCCTAATAGTTATGCTCCTAAGAAAAAATAAAAGTCCAAGTTGATGCACCAAGAAGGTTAGAATCAAATAATGTAGTTAATAGGTATAACCAACAAAAATCTCTTAAGAAAGGTAATTTATCAGGAGTCAACGCTGGTGAAAATGTGTCAAAGAAACACAATCAAAATTTTACACCTTTTGATTTGATGCATGAACTCAATAAAAAAAAAGTTCTTGTTTCTCTTAAAGAACTAACAAAAATGAGCAACATCAGGAAATTTGCAACTGCTAGGGTTTGGAGCAATTGCAAGCTAGGGTTTAGCAGTCGTGCCCATAGAAGAGGACAACATGAGCACCAAAGGGGGGGGGGGTAAGGGAACCCCCTCATACAAACAGGTAGTAGTGGACAACGAGAAAGGGAAAAGAGGCATAGTTTTCAAGGCACCAATGAAAGGCACCCTGGGATTAGACCCACAAAAGGGTCAGGAAAGGAACCAGGGCACAAGTGAGTGCATGGGAGAAGAAGCCAGAGAAATTCAGAGTGAGGCACAAGACACAGCGAAGCCCAATGGGACAGAAGGGCGCAACCCCTGCAAACCTAAAAAAACAATGATACCCAAGGTGATATCGGAGGATCCACAAACACAACTCTACAGGGACCAGATGAAGATGCATGCGCTAATCTGCAAGTTCATGGGTTTGTGGCCCATAGAAAGAACGTTGCGCAGCTGGATTAAATATCACTGGAATCCAAGCGGAGAAGTGGAGCTCCACCTGCACTCGAAAGGCTTCTTCACAACAATATTCATGAACCTGGAGGATAGGGATAAAGTCTTTGAGGGAGGGCCATACTTCCATGCCTCAGCAGGACTGTATATACGGCCCTGGAAGGAAAATTTCTCCCCAGAAAAAGGGACTTTCAAAAAGGTGTCGGTCTGGTTGAGATTTTATTCCTTACCATTAGACTATTGGTTTCCATCTACTTTTGAAGCAATAGGAAACAAACTAGGGAAATATGTGAAGACCTCAGAAGCCACCCTAAAAGGGTGATATACATCATACGCAAGAATCTGCATAGAGATGGATGTGTTGGGAGCACTCCCAGGAGCCATAAGTCTGGAATTTAGGGATGAGGAATGGATCCAAAACATAGATTATGACCATCTACCCTTTAGATGTAGAATATTCCATTAACATGGACACCTGATTAGAGAATTCCCTCTTAATGAAAAAAAGGAAGCAAAAAACCCCAAACCACAGCAGGATGAGGATGGGTTTATAAAATCAAACCCCAGAAGCAGAGTAAAACCCCAGCAGGAAATAACCCGAAGACCCGAAATAAAATGGAAGGACAGGACAAAACCAATAAAGGGGAAAAAGATGAAAAGGATTCGGAAAAAGCTCAATAAGTTAGAGAACAAGCAACAAACAAGCCCACTGATCGACCAAGTAACAAGAAGGAACAGGGGAGTAGTGAAACCCCGATGGATGGAGAAACCATAGATGACAACACCCCCATGCAAGAAGTAGAGGGAGATGAGGAAATGACCCCAAGAGAACTAGGCACACAAGATCCTGATCTTATAGACCTTGTGGAAAGGGAAGGGATAGATCTTCTAAACATACTGGAGCAATGGAAAAGACTGGGAGTAGACAACATACCAACATGGCAACTTTACCAGATTTAGTAACTGTTTCTCGTAAGGGAGGAAACCAAATATAGAGGACTAAAGCACACACACGGGGAGATAGGACACCTAGGTTTCAAAGTCGACGAGGGACAACCACATCTCTCACCCAAGTAGATGAGGAGGAAAAAAGGAAGGAAATCAAACAACGTATCCCTATAGGGGCTTGGAGTGCTACTGATAAACTTGGGTAAGATCAAGAAAATCTTCCCCAACTCCCCCCCACATGTTTAAATGAAGGTTATAACTTGGAATATAAGAGGCCTAAATAGCTCGAGAAAGCAGAGAATCCTTAGAAATAGACTAAAGCAGGAACAACCAGATCTCTATTTCATTCAAGAGACAAAATGCACTACAAACAAAAAGGAGACAATCAGTAAAAAACAATGGTGCAAGTACAATATGGTGGCTATCGGGGGCCACCAAATGGCAGGAGGTATTCTCACCTTGTGGAACCCACAATTACTAAGCCTAATAGCAGTCGAAGCAACCAGGAACACCCTTACGTTTCACATGCAAATCATTGGAAAAACATAGGTGATTCTATGCACTAAAGTGTATGGGCCCCAGGTGTCAAAGGAAAATAGAGGAATAATACGAGACCTAGAAGACCTTAAAAACCAATCCAACAACCTCCAATGGATCCTGGCAGGGGACTTCAACATCATCATGCCAGTTGTGGAGAAAAAAGGAGGTACAAGAAGATTGGATAGGGATGCAGAAGAATTCTCAAAGTTCATAGAGACAATGGAGATGGTAGACCTCAAAACTAATAATGGCCAGTTCACCTGGAACAATAAACGGATGAACCAGTATCAGGTAGCAACAAGACTCGACAGATTCCTTGTATCAGAGTCAATCATTATGCAAGGGCTAACCTTAGATTAAAACATCCTTCCCTGGGGGGGATCTGATCACTGGCCAGTGCAACTGGAAGCAGGCTTCCAAACCACACCAAAGAATAGACCCTTCAGATTTGAGAAATTCTGGATCGAAAACCCGACTTTCAAGGAAAGAATCAACCAGTGGTGTCCGGAGGAGAAACCAGAGCAAGGGAAAAGGATGTTCAAACTATATAAGAAACTAAAGTACATCCAATATAAGCTCAAGGAGTGGAACAAGGACACTTTTGGGAATATAAACCAAGAGAAAAACAACATAGAAGACAAAATGAAAAAACTCTAGGAACCCTGCATATCAGTGGGCTATACAGAGGATCGGAAAAAGGAAGAGATCTAGATAACCCAGGAATGGGAAGCTTGATGCCACCAGGAAGAAACACTTTGGCGACAAAAGTCCCATATTAGATGGCTAAGGGAAGGAGAACGAAACACCAAGTTTTTTCATAGAATAATCATGGCCAGAAGAGCCCATAAAAATATCATGAGGATTAAGGACTAGGATGGAATAGAGTGAGAGACAGATAAAGATATCAAAACTACTCTAGTAAACCAATTCCATGGGATAGCCCAAGAACCCAACCAAGACAGAACGAAGGCCATACAAAGGATAACCCAGCATATCCCCCGCTTGGTCACTGAGGAAAAAAATAACAACCTAAACAAACCCATCGCCGAGGATGAAATTGACCAAGTTCTCCAGGAAATGACCAATGGGAAAGCCCCAGGTCCAGATGGCTTCACAATGGAGTTCTTCAAAGCTTGCTAGGAAATTTCCAAATACGACTTTTATAGGGTAGTGGAAGACTTTAGACGGTCATCCTCCATTCTAAAAATGCTAAATGCTACAATGATTACACTAATCCCCAAATAAATTGAAGCCAAAACCTCTGAACGTTATAGACCTATAGCGTTGTGCAATGTGGTTTATAATATAATCTCCAAAGTTATAGAAAATAGATTGAAACCCCTCCTACCCACACTGGTCTCACAGGAACAGGAAGGCTTCGTGGAAGGAAGACAAATAATGGACAATATCATCCATGCCCACAAGCTTATCCACACCTTGAAGCTTCAGAAGAGAGGGGGAATGATAATACAACTGGACCTAGAAAAATATTATGACTAAATTAGCTGGCACTATATGGTCAAGACTTTGGAAGCCTTTGGATTCACCCAACACTGGATCAACTAGATAGTCAGCCTAGTATCCACAACAAGCTACTCACTACTAATAAATGGATCCCCTGCCAAACCTTTCTGGCCCACAAGAGGCATCAGACAAGGAGACACAATGTCCCCCTTCCTGTTCATTATGATGATGGAAGGTCTCAGTCGAAGCATAAAAAGTGCAACTGCAACAGGTGAAATAACAGGTATCAAACCTTTCAAAAATTTCCCTACTTCCACACACCAACAGTTCGTGGATGACACTTTACTTCATGGCATACCCACGATCAAGGAAGTAAAATCTTACAAATGAATCCTAAAATATTTTGGGGAAGCCTCGGGTGCAGAGATCAACCATTCCAAATCTATGATCTTCTTCTTCAATACCAACCCTGCAATCCAAAGAAATTTGGCCAACATTTTGGGATTTGAACACAAAGCACTCCGAACTAAGTACTTTGGAATTCCCCTGACAGATAAAGCTTACAAAATGTCAACCTGGGAAGGAATAATCAACAAGTTACAGGATCAGGTGAAACATTGGATGTAGAGATCCCTCAACCTAGCCGAAAGACTTACTCTGACCCAGACTGTTTTGCAAGCAATTCCAACCTTTATGATATCCATTTTCCCAACCCCCAAGGGGATACTACAAAAAATAATAACCATCCAAAGTGACTTCCTGTGGCGAGGAGCGGAAACAAAGAAAAAATGGGCCCTGGTGGCTTGGGAGAAGGTCTGTAAACCAAAAAGCAAAGGAGGCCCGGGGTTATAAGAACCACAAGTGACCAATGATGCCTACAGGGTGAAACTCTGGTGGCACTGGGTTAGAGAGACTACTACACCATGGGAAAACCTATGGAAGGCAAAGTATGCCTCGGACATACACGACCAGGAAAAAATCCACTTCAGAGGTACAAGGGAAGTTTCAACCATCTGGAACCTAGCTTGGTGCAACAAAGCCTAGTTTTAGACACACAACTTTTGGGAAGTAAGGAATGACATAACAACCAGATTCTGGGAGGACTCCTGGCAACATGAACCTAGATTGAAGAAACTGGACAGGGATGAACTCCAACAGGAGATGCTCTCGCAAGGTAAAACCAGAGTCTACCATTATTGGAAACAAGAAACAGATCACAACAAATGGAGAATCTGGGACACTCTCACTCCACATAATAGAGACCAAACTACAACAACAGTAAAAGAGGTGGAGGAGGATTTGGGGAGATGGAAAATTGTAGTCATGGAAGGAAATGACCAGATGAGATGGGGAAAAAAGGATGACTGGGAATTCAACCTAAAAGAAGTCCAACACTATATCGCGGACCAGGACCAACAAGACCCAACGAAACAATGGGATAACTTTGGAACAACCCCCATTAAGATGACCACCACAACTCCAAGTAGGTGAGCGCAACTAGAAACCAGCACCAGTAGGCTCCCTCAAGATGAATTTTGATGGGGCATCAAAAGGTAACCCATGATGGACATGAATGGGAGGAGTCACTAGGGATAGTGAAGGAAATATCATCTGGCTGTATGTTGGGGTTCTAGGAAACTCAACCAACAACGCCGCGGAATTCGGAGCCCTGGATACTGGCCTTGAGATTCTAAGTCGGGAAAGGATGACAAACACCATAGTGGAAGGAGATTCCACTCTAGTTATCAACACAGTAAGGAGACTCCAAAATGATACCAGAGTGGGCAAAATTCAGAGGCATTGGTGCTTGGCACATTCCCTGCAAAAAATTCAGGAGCACTTGCAGACGGGGATCACAGTGGAGTTGCGTTGGGTACATAGGTCAACACATGGTATGGCGGAAATAATCGCTAATGAGGGGGTCGACAAGGAAGGACCAGAACTGGACATTATCTGAAGTAACATCCTGAATGGTCAGTTTCGAACAGACTGCACCCAACTAGAAGAAAAAGACTGTGATGGCAACCGAAGTATGGAAAACCACATCAAGGATGGAGGCATAGGAATAATTGAAGGGCACGTAGGATCTAGGTAGAATCTGATAGCCCACCACTCAAAAACAAGTTACAATGTAGATCCAACTCACACAAAAAGAGGAGGTATGACACCACTGTCCTGTCAATAGGAAGAAGTACAGGGGTTGTCCGTGGGAAAATAAAAAAGATAATCAATAGGTGGCAAAGGACGAAGGACAAAAGGGTTTTCCATGGTCAATTATGGGTACACCTCACCCAAGTATATATACGAGGAGTGGAAATTATTTTTGTACAGAGTGCAGAGCAAAGGATTGGTGCAGGGATTACAATAGGGCTTCCAAGAGCACACATACCGAATCAGTGAAAAAGGACCAGAAGGTACAACTTTATGAGCGCCCCATGATTGCTAGGATGAGCCCACAGCTGAGGAAATCCCATAAGAGAAGAAATATCAGGAATAGCCACAGACCAGAGAGAATCAATTATAGAGGCCATCTAACATACAAGGAAGGGGTGAATAGGAATAGGAGAAGAACCCAAGGCAAAGACCACCACAAACAAGACGAGATGGTACAAATGAAGAAAACCATTAGCAAGAGAGGCCCCCAGGGGAAAGAACCTCCGACAAACGCCTAAAGGATCACAAGGATGGAGCAAGTGGCCAGAGAAGCTAAGGGTACCTTTCTCACGCAAGTCGATCCAAAGGGAAAAGTGATCATCAATAGATATGAGAGAGAAATCAATACCACATGCAAGGGAAAATCCTGGAAGGAACTGATTTAGGAAGAACATGGGATAAGGGATCTAGGGGCCACATAGCCCATAACGACCCTCTACCACAAAACGATGGAGGAGGCCCGAGGAACAAAAATGTTGATAGGAAAGATAAGCGCTGACCAGAAAGAGACCAACAAGGAGGCTATCAGGGATCAAAAGAAAGTGCTCACATAAATCTTGAGTCGCCTTAGCAACTTGGAAGCCAACGCAAAAAGAATAGTTGAGGAGCTGAGGAGCCATAAGGAAAAAATGGAACGAATGGCAGGCCAATTCCACCTTTACCTATGCTATGTCCACCACATGGACATCACTCTAGCAAACCAGAACGAAACACTAGCGTGTATAAGAAAGACGCGCATGGTGGCACAGAAGAAGGAGAACGAGGCAAGAAAGGATGGAGACAAAAGACATCCCATATTCCTGGACTAGTGCAGTTTCAACCCCTGGTCAAGTTGTGTTCACTGTAGGAGCTACCCCTATTTTATGGTTAGGTCTTTTATGTATATGTTTTGGTTTAGTTTTTCAAACTGGTTTTTGGAGGACTAGGTTAGTTTCCCATGGTTTCGGTCCAGCTTTCCCCCCTGCTATCTTAGACAATGCAAATCCAGGATCCCTGATATCGTTTCCTTTTTGGCAGATGATCTAGGTGGATATTGGTGGCCACCCACCTTTTCCGACTAGCTCAAAATAGTTTTCTAGCAATTTTGGCAATTTACTATTTTTAGCAATGTTTAACTTCCGGGGCCATTTTAAGGGCCCAAATGAAGGTTTTTCGAGATTGATGTTCTCAATGATAGCCAAATGCATGATTGAGCCCCCAAAATGAATCTCCTCGACAATACCTTTCCAACGAGCTATCACAGGCATAAAATGAAGATCGTATGCAAAAGTTACGACCCCGGGAAGTTGATGTACTCACTTACCCAAATGGGGCCCACATGAGTTTTGGCGCTTCATCTCCTAGGGTTAGGTTTTTTGGATGTCTAGGGTTTTTGGCATTCCTGTTTATTGTAAAAAAGGACTTCAGAGCCTCATTGTAACCATCTTCTTGCGAATGCGAGTAGCCATCACATCTTTCTTAGAGATAAGTTGCCACCATTCTAGCGAGTCTTTCACTCTGTATTTTTACAGTCTTTGTACATTTCTTTCATTAATAGAAATCATGTATTACTGTATATTTGTGTTTATGGTTTCATCTCTGATACATTTCTGTTATATTATTGAATATCTGTGATATCTCTATGTATTTCTTTATTATATCTCCGATCTCATTTCATGTCGAAAATAATCCAGATCAACAGATCAAGGGATTCCCCTTCTCTTTTTTGTATCATAACTTCTCTCAGTAATACATGAATTCACACTCACTTACAAAAAAAAAAAAAAACTAACAAAAATCCTAACATTCAAAGGGAAGTTTTCTAAATTGGTTGGGACTTCTCAGCCCAGAATGCATTCATATACAATAAATCTACAACATGATTCTACTCAAGTTTTGATTGATCCTCATTACGAAGAAAGAAATGGTGATACACTAACTTTTTATATTATTCTAACAATCCAAATATCATATTTTCCACAAGTATGTGTTGGATTCTGGATCATCTCACATTCTTATTCCAAAGATGATTATCGAAAATTTGGGCTTGAAAATTACTAGACCATACAAAGATTTATATACCTTTGATTCAAGATAAGTTAAATGTATAGGAATGATCAAAGATTTGGTGGTAAATTTTAGCTTAGATCCCAATGAAAAGTGTAATGGTGGATGTGGATATGGTTGATGTACATGTTAATTATGGAATGTTATTAGATCAAGAGTAGACATCCTGCTAATTTCTCCTTCAAGTGAAAATATTCCACTCTATTTTAAGTTGCAATTTGATACCACCAACCATTTAGTCGAGTATGAAATTGTAGTTTTAGGGATAGAAGTAGCATGCAATTGAATGTTCAACACATTACTAATTTTGGATATTTATGAGCTAGCGGTAAATTTAATTAAGAGAAAATTTCAAACAAAGCACCGAAGAATGAGATCCTGTTGAAATCAGGTATGTGATTTAATAGGAAAATAAAAATCTTGGGTGCAAATATTACTTCAATTCCCAAAAATTCTAATCATTAATTAGATTCACTAGATGTTTCTGTGAGTATTTTTAAGCCTCCAAATAATGCACATTTGAAATAATGATGAAATAAAAATACTTCACATACCATCTATTTCGAATAATAAGAAGCATTGACAATTATTTTAGGATAATCAATGAATCAGAAGGTTTCTTGAAATGATTACTGAGTTTTTAGCAACAAATATTGATTCTCATGAAGAAATATATGGTGAAGATAATTCAAAGGAGGAGCACCATAATAAGGAGGAAAATTTGTGAGATTCGATAAAAAATCATAATATTGTTCAACTTAAGAACAATTATATTACTAGAGACCTCATTCCACTTGAGAAGATTTTTTATCATAATGATGCANAAGATAATTCAAAGGAGGAGCACCATAATAAGGAGGAAAATTTGTGAGATTCGATAAAAAATCATAATATTGTTCAACTTAAGAACAATTATATTACTAGAGACCTCATTCCACTTGAGAAGATTTTTTATCATAATGATGCAGCAGTTAAGTCTTCTTTAAAGCCACAATATGATGATGTTGAAGAGTAGATTCTCAATTCCCCACAATAGAAAAAAATGGTTAAGCTATAAGAATCATTATCAGAGGATCAACATAAAAGGTACATTGATCTCTTTAAAAAAACTATTGATGCATTTGCTTGGAGCTATGAAGATCTAAAAGATTATATCATTGGTATAATAAAACACAACATATCTTTGAAAGAGGGTGTAAATCCTTTTAGGAAAAAAATTAGGCAATTTAATCATTGACTTCTTCCTATGATTGAAAACTAGTTTAAAAAAATGTTGAATGCTCGTATTATTACTCCTCTAAGATATTCAAAGTGGGTTGTGTTGACGGGTCTGAATGGTCTGTCAAGAATATGAGAAATAATGCTTGATGACATGTCCCAATTAGACTCACTCTCATTTGGGATAGTGTTTCCGATTAGATTTTGCCCTGGTTACCAATCTAACTAATATGCTATCTAAAATGTGAATATGAGAACTGAAGATTCTCAAATGAATTAAAATTCTAAAGAACTACTTCTAAACTAAGATGATTATCTGTAGTCCTAAGATGCACTTCTATTCTATTATGTTCTAAACTATCCTAATCAGGAGAAAATTAAAGATAAGTGCAGTGAAATGTTTGTATTACTTGCGCAGAAATAATTCACAGAAGCAAGAAACATGAAACCTTAACAATACAAAGAGTTAAAAACAAATAATTTATTCACTAAATTGATCACACTGTTGCTACACTTAGAGTGAAAAATTATGGTGACTGTAAACATATGAAAATTAGTTTAGAAGTAGTTCATAAAAAAAATATTCACATATAACAAAGATAAACATGCATCAATAGAAAAATCTCATTCATACATATTAGCACCACAATCTTCAAAATGTCTTTGTTTCAATTAAATTGCAGTAAAAATATTGTTCAACTACATCTGAAAACCAAAAGCCCTCTTTCATGGAAAAAACTCCTTTTTTATAATATGGAGAGACTGTTTACATCCTCATGATTAAATTATGAGTCCAGGTCCATTTTTCCAAAACGACTCTTCATATTCCTAATCAAAAAATAAAATTACAAAAGCAGAGGAACGCGACATCTGGGACAGTTACAAAATTCCATCATCATGAATTTCTCTACCCGTACACCCGATCTTGATACTCTTCCCAGAGGGAATAATCTTTCATTATGTCTTTGAACTTTCCTTATTGTTATTTTTCAATGATTAATTCTCCATTGAAAAATTTAGCGGACACTTCTTGTTGCAACTTCTACAATGTGTCTTTTACAAAGTGTTGGATCGTGTTGATAAGTCTAGCAGGTATTAACATGTATTCTTCCAAAGATTCTCTTCTGACTTGAGTTAAACTTTGAATGCTTATTTGGCTATTTTTCTTGCGCTCTTCTACCTAATATATTCTTGTAGGGGTAGGTGTTGCTTCATCGATGGGGAGAATTGACTACATTCCAAATTACTTCATGAGATCATTCAAGCTACGACATAGATCCATGTAGGAATTAATTGCTACTTTTTGGTCAACCTACATATTCTTCAAGAAGGGTTTCCAAGTGTCAAAGAAAACCTGATATCTGAGATTTTATTTAATAGAATACAATTTTAGTGTAGTAGGGGGTGATTTATGCATTTCCCTCCAATTGAAGATTTTATAAAAGGCCTCATTTTCTTCTTGATATCTCCATTGAATTTATATTAACTTATATTACAGTATGAGTTGATCATCTCAATTGACTTGTACATTACTGAGAAGACTGAGGAATTCTTTCTGCTCGGCTTGAAATTTCTCATTTAACTCTAATGTTTGGGCCTTGATAACGTCTACAATGAGTGTTGATGTCTTGTTCTCCTCCAAAATTGTTTTTATCTTTTCCCTTTCCAGTTCCAACTCTCTATCATGGGTGTTTCATTGGGTCTACATCCTTCTCTTGAACTCAAAATTCATCTCATCTCTTTGTGTTTGTAGAGCTTTGTTTAGATGTTCTTCTTTGACAGAGTCAACCACTTTTGTGGTTTTCTAAAACTCTAAAGTGAGCCCGTCTTTCACATTGTTCAATTCAGTTTCCAACTCTGTGATATTGGTCTTGGTCGTGCTTAAGGCATTGGTCACTTCAAGAGCATATGAGGTGTTCAACCCTATGAAAGCATGGAGAGAAAAGGTTTCTTGAACAACATTCTCTTTTAGGTCAGGCCCAACCTTCCATTCTACTACTCTCCCTGCAAATGAACTGGACTTGGTGGATTCCCCTCTCTTTCTTTTGTTTGATCTCTTCTCAATGATTTGGTTATGTCATCGTAATAATAATCCTCGATGGCCACTACGGTCCCCTCAAAATTTAGATCCTAAGAAGAAAAGGAAGAATCACCTGGGATGGCATTGATGGGAATGTATCCTTGTGGTGGTATGTTTACAATACCCAAATTGGGCATGGATGGGGTGCTTAGAGTCCTGCTCAATTTTAGTGATTGTTGTTTTCTCAACATCTCTTTTTCTTTCCTTTGAGCCTCAGTCTCTTCAGCTAGTGTTTTAGCCTCTGCCTAGTCAGCCAATCTTTTGGCCTCTACTTCATTGACCAATCTCTTAGCCTCCTCTTTAGCCTCCTTCGATCCTCGTTTTTCTGAAAAGTTAAAAGGATAATTAATCATTAAACTGGATTAATTAAAGCCTTAATACGTGTCTTAGTGCCTCACTAATCTCATCACAATTTCGCAATCCGGGGTTTGCTTATGACTTATCCCCTGACAACAGGATCCCCGAAGTTTCGAAACGCGAAATCGCGTTTTCTCTAAACAAGGTTTAAGATTAAGGTTAATTTTCTTTTGAAACAGGATTAGTAATATCTTAGTAGCTTTTTGCATTTCGGGGATTGAGGAAGGCAATGATTTTTGAAACTCTAGTTTCGAAATCACCGATATACGACAGTATTAATAACGGATAAGTGAAGATATTTTTCGACATGAAAGCATATCTCCAGGCATATATTTCCATTAAAGAGAATTAATTTTTCGTCATCTGCGTCTGTACACTCGTTATAACAAAAAATTGAAGGTTAATAAGGTCTTATGTTTCGAACTTCATTGTTATCCTTTACATCTGCAACAAGTCATGATTACCTGGTTTTATACACATTTTCTCTGTAAACAGGTCTCTAATCCAGCACGGGTATCATGGCACCTAAGAATTCAGCCAAGAAAAGTGAAGAAATTGCAGAAAGCTCGAGTCTAGACGGAGTGGTCTACCCAAAGTATTACAGGAAGAAGCAATCACCCTTCCTCAGAGACAATAAGATACTTCCCTAGGCCTCGGACAATAAACACAAGATGAAGTCAATCCTGAGGAAATCCTATGGGAGGCTGAGAGGTCATCACAAAACGAAGAGACCTTACAGACAAAAAATCCACAGATAGAAACAGAGCAGAGGCCCAAGATACCTCTCGAATCCAGTAAGTCTACTCCCCCTTTATCACCTGTTGTTGATGTCAATGAACCTAAGGCTATGGGAGAAACATGATCTATATATCTAGGAAGTCCCATAACTTCCTTAACCCCTTTACATTCCACCTTCAGACTCCCACAGATGGGAGCCATATATGTTGGTGACCTCACCCCCATTTCTAGAGATGAGATCCCTCCTTTTGATTATTTTTTCAGCAAGAAGAGGAAGGTTGTTCTAAAGAAAGAAACATATATGAGAGAAGGGGGTATGGTGAAGAAGCATAGGGTCTTAGTAGATGGCTAGAAACTAGAAGAGGAGGATTTCGCTACAGAGGTAGCAGGCTCTATGGGAGCCATGGAAACAACAAACCTTTTTACTGTGGAGAACATGAGACCAAGGATAAAGAAGAGTAACCACATGATAGCTCAATTGCAGGATCAGTTGAAGAATGCTGACAAAAACATTAGAGAAGAGGTGAATAAAAGTTTGGAGCAGGCCAGAGTTGTTGAAAGGCAATAAATTCATTCACTCAAAACTAGCCTGGATGAAATGAACTAGAGGATACAAGCAAGTTAGGTACAAGTTACTCATCAAAAGGAGCTTGTTAAACAATTACAAGCTAGATTGAATTTGACAGAAGGCCGGGTTGTAGACTTAAAGGCTTTTCAAACCCTCTCGTTAGAAGCCCATACAAAAATAGAAGCCGAACAACAACAATTGATCTCCAAAATAGAGATCATCCAACATTATCTTCAAGAGGTAAGAAAATCCCTTGATAATATTATTTTACTGGAAAAAGAGGTTAAAGAAGCAAGGAATACCTTTCAGAAAGCAGTTGCATGTTCAGGAAACAGGGAGATGCCCAAAGATCTAAAACTTTCTGTCACAGAACAGATAAGAGGAGACACCATGCTCAAGGCATGGGAAACAAACATAGTCTAAAATAGGAAGATAACCAAAGAGATTAAAGATGACTGTGAGGGAATCTTTGATTCCTTGGATAATCAAGCGTTAGGTATTGAAATAAATGACTACTCTGGACTACTAGGGCATATAAACATTGTGAAACAACAATTGGACTACAAAGAGAGCTTACAGGAGGTTCAGGCAAAAATTTAGCAGTTGAACGAAATCGATACCAACCTAATAGACAAATGGCTAGTACAACCCTTTAAGTTTTAACTCAGATACAAGAAACGACCTTTGATTCAGCTATCTCATTAATTTGTGTTTTAAAATTGTTCTCTTTACATTGTGAATTAGAGATCACTAAGCCTAAAAAGAAAACACAGAATTATATCTCCCTTACCTTTTATCCTTCACGACAGTACCAGTTTCAAGGAAGCCTAACGTCGAACTCGGTCTTTCGGATCAAACCAACATTGCTCTAAATTTATTTAACACCATTTTACAAACAACAAATAATCAGGTTGAGTTAGTTCATGGGCATCAATTGAGAGAAATATCAACATTCAGGAAAACTAGGAATTACGACAGAGACAGTTGAGAAACAAACTATAGTCCTTATATTTTAAATCATCGTCTTTTCTTTCCTCAACTTTCTCTATCTTTTTAGATTCCTTGACAGTATACTTTAGAGCCTTAAAGTATAAACTCAGGAACAACATCTTTTTGGTGCCATTGCCGGGGAATGGAGTAACAAAGATTTTTCCCTGGGAAGAACGCTATTGACACTTTCCTTCTTTGGTAGTGAAAAAAGTTTGGAAACCTTCTAAGGATACCTTTATCTTTCACTTGGTGACTCCATATTGTTTAAACTGGCTCTTAACCAGAAAAAAACTAGGAAGAACCCAAACAAAAAACATATTTCGTCTTTTTCCGACCCTGAAAAAATTCTAAAATCAAGAAGACACTTCCGACAGACTGTCTCATCGACAAATAAAAATTATCAACCTAAATTCACACAGTCTGACTCTGAAGATCAACACAGTGAATCAAGTATTCCACCCCTTTACGGGAAATACTCCGCTGATAAAGTTACATCCCCCGAATTAGATTTGGTTCTGCCCATTTTTAAGACATAAGCTTTCTTAGTCATTTCCCACACCGATAGAAAATGAAGATCTGTCTCACTTCCTGTTTTGACTAATTCTCCCTCACTTATCGAAGTTCGTTTTCCCACCTCTCAAAACTCAAACAATTATCCTATATATCTCGATTCGACTTCTGTTGATTCTTCTATATTTTCACCCCGTGATTTTGAAGGAACCAGTCCACATTCCCCAAGCTCCTTTTTCTCAAGTTTCATCCCCGTCGATAACCAACTTTTTGAAACCCTTCCCTTTAACCCCCAAACTTTTACTACTAAAGCCACAATGGCCGTGGCTGGAGAAGGTGGGGCAGGAGGTGCTTCCGCAGGTGGTCCATGAGGAGGAGCAGGCGACCAAGCACCGCCTCTTTGGATATTTTCAAAGGTTGCTGCAAGATATGCTCCTTTGGTTCTACCGGTCCCTCTCCATGATTTACTAGAAAATTACATTAAAAACCTCCCCAAGTTCATAGGAGAGGGCGATTTAATGACAGCTGAACACATAAATTTTGTCGATCAATTCACTGACATTCTGGGATTGGAACATGAAGATGTTTACTCCAGACTCTTGGTTCAAACCTTTGAAGGGAAAGTAAGAACCTGGTTTCGAGGCCTAGCGGCTGGATCTATACCGTCATATGATGAACTTGAAAATGATTTTATTAGACAGTGGGGTGAGCGGAAAGACCATCTTTATTATCTAACCAAATTTGGATCTCTTCAAAAGAAAAAGTCCAAATCAGTCCTTGAGTTCACCCAACGATTCAACAATTTGTACAACAAGATCCCAATAGAGGTCAAACCCTCACAACCTGCAGCGAAAGTGACTTTCGCTGGAGATTTTGACCCCGACTTCGCCCTATTATTAAGGGAGAGAAGATTAGTAGATCTCACCAAGATGCAAGATGATGCCTTGGAAATCAAATCTAACATGATGGCATCAGGGAAACTGAAGGCCAAATTTGAGACTGGAAACAAAGAAATAAGGAGATACAGGGAGCAAGGAGGACCCTCTGGATCAGGGAGATCCTCTGAAGATAAAATGGATGATATGGCTAGAATCATCAAAGAAATGTCAAACAAAATATCGAGCATGGAACTTGATCAAGATAAAAATGAACATTACCCTAGAAAGGTATTCAGGAAGAACCCTAATCCTCAAAACCATAAATTTTTTTTTAATAACGAAGATAAAAAAATCCAAACCCCTTTTAAAAGAGAAAAATTTATAGGAGGACAAGACTTGGAGGATTTCGAGGAGTTAGAAGAGGATATGAACAATCTTGGCGAAGACTGCTTACAACCTTATATAACAAGACGCGATTATGAAAATTCTTTGACTACAGAGTATAGGACTAAGAGTAACAAGAACAATAGTGTTTCGGAAGATCCAACCTATCAAGGAAAAGTGGATGGTATAATGGCCGAGCTCCACCAGAAGTATAACCTAAGGCCTAGAAATAGGGTTTCCACAACTTCTCCAGTTAAAAATATATTGCCGAGGGTTGAAACCGATCAAGTAGTTTCAAAAATCACTAAAAAATAGACTGAAGGGACTAAGACCGCTGACATACAGTCTATTAAAACAAAGACAGCGAAAACACCACCCTTAAGCATGCAGAAACTAGACACCCCTATCACTGAAACAAAGGCCCCTCAACCAAGGAAAGCTAAAAAGAAAGGGTTGGAGACACAAACCATGGAAACTGACAAAACCATTGGAAGTTTTAATCTAGAGAACGAAATCAATAAGATCAAAATCCCTATTCACCTTGCTAAATTGGCCAAAAACCCGATATACCGAATTTTTTTTGCTAAAATGATTAGTTTTTCGGAAAATGAAAGTCGAGCTGATGCTATTAACTTAGAATACGATAAGACTAACATACTTTCTGGCCCACACTTTGAAGGTGCTAGAGACACCGTTGCCCCTTTCTACATCACTTTGACAGTTTTCGACCATCTGCTCCATAACTGCATGTTAGATTCCAGGGGCTCTCACAATGTGATGCCTAAAACAATCATGGACAGACTCGGCCTAGAAATCACCAGGCCTTATGGAGATTTATATTCATTTGACTCAAGGAAAGTCAAGTGTATAGGCATGATAAAAGACTTAGTCGTAAATCTTGCATAGGTACCCACCAAAAGTGTTTTAATGGATGTGGTTGTCGCAAATATACCTCCGAAATATGGCATGCTCTTGTCTCGGTCCTGGGGTGCTAAACTTGGAGTTTCTCTTCAACTTGATATGACGTATGCAACGATTCCAGTTTTCGGAGGCCAGTTCAAGCGATTGTATAGGGAAACCAGGTTGGCGTTTACGGTTAGTGATCCTCTCAGCCCAAATAATTATCATGTATATATTGTTGATCATGATTTAGGTAATTGTATATTATCTATAGATGATTATGTTGACGCATGTGTAGAAGAAATTTGTACAAGAAATAAAAAAGAAAAATAACAAATAGAACAAGATGTATATAGCTCTAGCGTTTGGAAAATGTTTTTTGACGGTGCCTCGTCTTATCTTGGAGCTGGGGCTAGAGTAATTTTTGTGGCACCTGATAACCAATTCGTCATCCCTTTCTCTTATAGGCTACAGTGGAACATGGACCACACTAATAACGTATGTGAGTACGAGGCTCTAGTGTTAGGGTTAGAGGCCGCTAGGAGAATGAAAATTAAAAACTTGGAAGTTTTTGGTGATGCAGAGTTAATCATGAAACAAGTCAATCGCCAGTACCAGGCCAAAAATCCTAGGTTAAGGTCATATCCAAATTGTGTTTGGGACCTAATAAAAAATTTCTTCTCTTTTGTTAATATTCACTTCATTTCGAGAGATGAAAATCAACAAGCGGATGCCTTAGCCAAAGATGCTTTGAATTTCGCACCTCCCACTGCTTTCAAACTCAAATATCATATACAAATGAGACATAAGCCTTCCATACCCAATAACATACAACATTGGTAGGTCTTCGAGGATGACGAGCAACTTCAATTTTTTTTAGAAACAATAGATGAGTTCGCCGAAATGCATGCTGACCAAGAGAACCAGAATGATCCTATTTAGATCATGCAGGAAGGCGAAGACCCCCAGGGGTTCCAAGATAAAAATGCAAATCACCATATGCTGGTTTTAAAAAATAATAGAATACCCAAGGGCTTGATTCCCTTAGAAATAATCTTTAATCATGGTGACATCCCTTTGAAGACTACCTTACAGCCTCTGCCAGAGGAAGTCAAAGATTGCAATATAGGTACCAAAGAGAGTCCTAGATTAGTTAAAGTATCCAGGTACCTGTCTCCTGAAATCAAGAGTAAATATGTTGAGTTGCTTAAAAAATACAAAGATATTTTTTCTTGGTCTTACGACGAGTTGAGAACTTATGATACAACCATCATGGAACATAAAATTCCATTAAAACCAGGCGTCAAACCTTTTAGGCAGAAACTCAGGCAGATCAACCCTATCTTACTATCGATGATAGAAAAAGAGGTCAAAAAACTCTTGGATGCTAAAATCATAGTCCCACTGAGATATTATGAGTGGGTAGCTAATTTGGTCCCAGTGAGAAAGAAAAATGGCGAGATCAGATTGTGTGTCGATTTTAGAAACCTGAATTGGTCATCACTCAAAGACAATTACCCATTTCCTAAGATGGATCACATTTTAGAAAAGGTAGCTGGAACTAACATAATGTCTATGATTGATGGTTTTTTAAGTTACAATCAAATCTCAGTGCATCAGGACGATAAATAAAAAACTGCTTTCACTACCCCTTGGGGTACTTTCATGTATGATAAAATGCCTTTTGGTTTAATGAATGCAGGGGAAACTTTTCAGGGAGCCATGGATATCGCTTTCGTGGGTGAAAGAGATAAGTTCGTGGTTATCTATCTCGATGACCTGACTGTGTTCTCCAAATCTGATGCAGAACATCTAATGCGCCTTAAACAAACCTTTGAGAAATGCCAAAAATTTGGTTTGTCACTCAATCCCAAGAAATCTCATTTTTCAATGCAAGAAGGTAAAATCTTGGGCCATATCGTGTCTAAATATGGAATCAAAATCGATCCCAAAAGGGTTGAGGCAATAGATACAATAAAGTTTCCTAGAAATGTAAAAGAAATTTAGTCTTTTTTAGGAAAAATAAATTTCTTGGGTAGATTCATCCCAAACTTTGCTGAAATTGTGAAATTGATAACATATATGCTCAAAAAGGACAGTGAAGTGAAATGGACCAGTGAAGCCAGATCGTCATTTCAGAGCATCAAGAAAGTAATAAGCGAAGCACCAGTCTTGGCAAGCCCAGATTACACAAAAGAGTTTTTGATTTTTTCTTTTGCTTCAGAACATACTATCGCAGTTGTATTGTTACAAAAAAACGAGGAAAGTTTTGAGCGGCCTATTGTGGTTTTTAGCAAAAGTCTCAGGGATGCTGAGTTGAAATATGATATATTGGAGAAACAGGCCTATGCAATGGTGAAATCTCTCAAAGCTTTTAGAATTTATGTGTTGCACTCAAAAGTCATTGATTATGTGCCCTCTAGCTCTGTTAAAGATATCCTGGTGCAACCAGACAACGACGTAAGAAGAGGTAGGTGGTTAGCTAAGATCCAGGAGTTTGACCTAGAAGTCAAACCAACTAAAATTATCAAAGGTCATGGTTTGGCCAAATTGATTGTCGAATCGAACTTAAAAGAATTAGGGATAAATTAGCTGCAAGAGACCGAGGGATTTCTGGAAATAGACGAGTTTGATGTCACTGCACCTACAACCGAAATTCAAGACAAATTTTCTACTTCGGCCTGGTATCACGACATTGTCCATTACCTACTTACACTCTAATGTCTTACTGAGTTAACCACGTCTAAGGCTAGGACGTTAAAGTTACATGCTGTAAAATACTGTATCATAGATGCTAAATTGTATTGGAAAGACCCCCTGGGTTTCCTACTGAGCTGTTTAGTCGAAACTGAAACAGAAGGGGTTATAGATGAATTCCATGTTAGGGTGTGTGGAGGACATCATGCGTGGCGAGCAACAACTTATAAGATCTTAAGAGACAGATACTATTGGACCAAATTTTTCATAAAAGTGAACACTAAAGTTCGAAATTGTGTCCCTTGTCAGTTGTTCACAGGCAAACTGAAGGTCTCGGCTCTGCCCCTTATTCCAGTTAAAACCGAAGCCCCGTTTCAACAATGGGAACTTGATTTCATTGGAAAAATTCATCCACACTCCAGTGCACAGCACAAATGGATCCTAACTACTACTGATTATTTCACTAAATGGGTGGAATCTATCCCCACAAGAAATGCAACTGATTCGGTAGTAATCATTTTTTTGGAAGATAATATTTTATCCAGGTTTGGTTGTCCACGAAAAATAGTCACTGATAAGGAGCAAGAATTTAAGTCAATTTCCATGATAAATTTTTGCCTAAAATATAATATCGTACTAGGAAACTCAACAACTTACTATCCACAAGGTAATGGTCTGGCTGAATTATCCAACAAAAGCCTGATTACCGTGATAAAAAAGGTTCTAACCGAAAACAAGAAAGCATGGCATATCCATTTAAAATATGCTCTGTGGGCCAACATAATAAGCACTAAAAGATCAATTGGGATTTCCCCTTTCCAGATGGTATATGGCACTGATGTCATTTTACAAATAAATATTTCTTTTCCAATAATGAAACTCTAGCAGGATTCAAATGAAGAACCCAATGACGTTACCAGAAGGATAAACCAACTGGTCGAAGTCCAGCAAAATAGGGCCGAAGTAAATGAAAAGTTATAAAGATATCAGTATAAAATAAAGGCCTTATTCGATCAGAAAGCTAAAGATAGAGAATTCCTCCCTGGTGACTTGGTCCTGAAGTGGGAAGCCAGGAAAGAAGACGCTGGAAAACATGGAAAATTCGATCTGATCTGGTCTAGCCCAAACATGATTTCGTCCTTTGAGGGAAAAAATGCCTGGTTATTAGAAAACCTAGATGGAGACATCTTCAATTCCCTTGTAAACGGGTGGCATCTTAAACACTTCATGCAATAATGTGTTTCTAAATCCTCATTGTACATACCAGTTTGTTTTCTTTCTTTTTGTATAGATTCAAAAAAAAAAAAAAATAAAGAAAGAAAGAAAGAAAGAGATTTATTTTCATGACGTTTCCTAACGATTATAATGTTATGTTATTAGTAGGGAAAATTTCTCACAAGACAACGGACTCGAGATACTGAAAGGTGGCATGCGCAGGTATTCCTATCAAGTATCTCACAATGACAAAGGTAATGAACGAGTAATCTTTGGGCTAGCAATATAAGAGATAATAAAGGTATGAAATCCCATTTCAAAATTCGAGATAAAAGCCCTAAAAATTACGAATGATTTCATTCTTGTCGATATAAAAAAAAAAGGTATAAAAACTAAATCAAAGAAATTCTTGAAGTAATAAAAAAGGGTACTTAAGAGAAGGTTATAAAAGCTAATTAAGAAAATATTTGAGAATAGTCACATGTACGACATTTTTCTAAAAACCCCCTTTACCCTCCCCTTGACCACAGTAAAGACTTTCCCCACTTGACCATGGAGGTCCAATCATAAAGTTTTCTGACAACAGAGGGGTCTCGCTCTGGTCTTGAAAACTCTCAAACAAACTTTCAAGGAAAGAGAGTGGGTTGTGTTTTTAAGTTCTTTGACTTTAGCTGGATCACAAACATGTCTAGGTTAATCCTGACCTTACTAGTTATCCTAATAGGTAACTGATTAGTTTTTCTCAAGGAAGTTCCCTGGACTAAAGGTCAAAAAATTTCCCCTAAGAAGTTCTTTGAAGCCCATGATTTTTGAAGGCAGAGGGAAAGATTAACCCAGAGCTATTTAAATGATTTGACAGACTTTGATTCTTTTTCAAACATATATCTTCCCAAGTATGTTATATGCTCATTGATTGCCCCCACTTCAAAAAAATAAAAAAATGAATACAGATAGATGGTGAAAGGAAATTCAATATTGATTGCCCCCATCTAGTTCAAAGAGATGAAGAAAGGAAATTCATTATATTGATTGCCCTCATCTCAGCATTTAAATGCTTCAAAACAATGAAGTGGTGAAAGGAAATTCAATATGGGAAGTCAGATAACTTCACTGGGGTACTGAATAGGCTTGCTGGTAGTGAAGCAATATCCTCGTATCTAATAAAAGTTGTCATACACAAATTACAATATGTTTTGGTAATTTATCTTCCTTTTGGTTGAATTTTATCATAGATTTCGAGGATATTCTTACTGGACACAACACAAACACTTACCTTGATGCAAACAAAATCAAGTGAAACTTGATAGGATTGTTGGTTTGGTTTTGATTATCTTACATAGTTTCGAGCTTAGTTTTAGGAGAAGAGGTTTACTAAAAACCCGCTCGAGATAGTCAGAATTTTTGTCTTTGGAGAGATTTTCAGGGTTAACGTTGTGACCCTACTCTTGTTCAGTTTTTTCTCCAAAATCTGTTTCACAGAGCCAAATCATTGAATCCATTACCCAATGAAGGAACTTGGTTTGCATGTTCTTCTCATCCCACAAGGAGACGAGATCCCTAGATGGAGCCTAATGTTGACACAGAGTTTAAATTTTTCTACCCTTGGAAACTAAAGCTTCATCTTTTACTAAGTCGTGGAGCTGCCCTTAATCCAAAGGGGAGTCAGAGATTTCTATTCCTTTTCAGGTTTTTGAGATTCAGTTTTTCTCGAAGTATGATCTTCAACCATCTTATTTTCCCGGTGCCGAAATCCCAAAAATGTTTAACATATTAAAAAAAAAAAAATTAAAAGGGGAAGCAATAGAGGTTACTTTTTCTATTGATTTCCACAAAGCGCTCTTTAAACCCATAATTAATTAAGTTCCTAGACATAATTATCTTTTCCTTAATCTTTTACATTTCGAGTTTTTTCTTCTACTAAAGCTCTTTCGAACTCTCAACTATCAAACTCCCGATCCTCATTTTTCCAAAAAGTTAAAAGGATAATTAATCATTAACGTGGATTAATTAAAGCCCTAATATGTGTCTTAGCGCCTCACTAATCTCATCGCAATTTAGCTATCCAGGGTTTTCTTATGACTTATCCCCTGACAACAGGATCCCCGAAGATCCGAAACGTGACTTTAAACAAGTTTTAAGATTAAGGTTAATTTTCTTTTGAAACAGGATTAGTGATAATTAAGCCACTTTTTTCATTTCGGGGATTGAGGAAGGCAGTGATTTTTGAAACTCCAATTTCAAAATCGCTGCTATACGGAAGCATTAATAACGGATAAGTGAAGATATTTTTCGACACGAAAGCGTATCTCTAGACATATCTTTCCATTAAAAAGAATTAATTTTTCGTCGTCTGCATCTGTACACTCGTTATAATGAAAAATTGAAGGTTAATAAAGTCTTGTGTTTCAAACTTCATTGTTATCCTTTACATCTGCAGCAAGTCACGATTACTTGGTTTTATACACATTTTCTCTGTAAACAGGTCTCTAATCCAACACAGGTATCATGGCACCTAAGAAGGCACCCAACAAAAGAGAAGAAATTGCAGAAATCTCGAGTACAGACCGAGTGGTCTGCCCAAAGTATTGCAGGGAGAAGAAATCACCCTTCCTCAGAGACAATAAGATACTTCCCCAGGGCTCAGACAAGAAACACAAGATGAAGTCAATCCTTAGGAAATCCTACGGGAGGCTGAGAGGTCATCATAAAATGAAGAGACCTTACAGATAGAAAATCCACAGACAGAAACAGAGCAAAGGCCCAAGACACCTCCCAAATCCAGTAAGTCTACTCCCCCTTTATCACCTCCTGTTGATGTCAATGAACCTGAGGCTATGGGAGAAACACGATCTACAGAGCTAGGAATTCCCATAACTTACTTAACCCCTTTACAGTCCACCTTCGGACTCCCATAGATGGGAGACATATATGTTGGTGACCCCACCCCCATTTCCAGAGATGAGATCCCTCCTTCTGATTATTTTTTCAGCAAGAAGAGGAAGGATGTTCTAAAGAAAGAAATGTATATGAGAGAAGGGGGTATGGTGAATAATCATAGGGTCTTAGTAGATGGCTAGAATCTGGAAGAGGAGGATTTCACTACAGAGGTAGAAGACTCTATGGGAGCCATGGCAACAACAAACCCTTTTACTGTGGAGAACATGAGAACAAGGATAAATAAGAGTAACCACATGATATCTCAATTGTAGGATCAGTTTAAGAATGTTGAGAAAATCATTAGAGAATAGGTGACTAAAATTTTTGAGCAGGCCAGAGTTGTTGAAGGGCAAGAAATTCAGTCACTCAAAACTAGCCTGGATGAAATGAACCAGAGGATACAAGCAAGTTAGGTATAAGTTACTCAGCAAAAGGAGCTTGTTAAACAATTACAGGCTATATTGAATTTGACAGAAGGCTGGGTCGTAGACTTAAAGGATTTTCAAACCCTCTCGTTAGAAGCCCATACAAAAATAGAAGCCAAACAACAACAATTGATCTCCAAAATAGAGATCATCCAACATTATTTTCAAGAGGTAAGCAAATCCCTTGATAATATTATTTTACTAGAAAAAGAGGCTAAAGAAGCAAGGAATACCTTTCAAAAAGCAGTCACACATTCAGGAAACAGGGAGATGCCCAAAGATCTAAAACTTTCTGTCACAGAATAGATAAGAGGAGACATCATGCTCAAGGCATGGGAAACAAACATAGTCGAAAACAACAATATAACCAAAGAGATCAAAGACGATTGTGAGGGAATATTTGATTCCTTGGATAAGCAAGCGTTAGGTATTGAAAGAAATGACTTCTCTGGACTACTAGGGAAGATAAACATTGTGAAACAACAGTTGGACTACAAAGAGAGCTTACAGGAGGTTCAGTCGGAAATTTCACAGTTGAACGAAATCGATACCAATCTGATAGATAGATGGTTGGTACAGCCTAATTTAAAGTTGCAAATGATCAGGTTTGCTGATAAATGTTTTGAAGACCAATTTACAAAGGTACAAAGAAATTTTAACTATTTGAAACTAAATATCTCCCGATACCACCCATAATTTTTGTTCATTTTTTGGAGAAGTGTGTTGAATGTATAGCTTGAAAAGAGGGAGAGAATTCAACTAAACAGTGAAGTATCATTTGAAAGATTGTACTTTTGAAATGATAGACCAACTAAAAGCTAATCATGCAATGATTAAGGTTGCAATTTTATAACTATTTTTCCTTTTCCCCCTAAAAAGTAGGAGATCGCTAACCATCAAGTAGTGGTGATCTTTTATAAATAGAGGGGAAGAAGGCGGAACAAAGGATTTTTTCTTTCTCTAACGAGGGCATTGTGACGAAGACACCTAAAAGAAACTTGGAATTAATAGAAAAGAAGATTGAAGATTCCATATTTTGTCAAGTCTGAGTTATGTGTTCCCTTGTCTTTTCATCGTTCTTTCATGTATTTTATTAATGAATGCTTGACTACAATTTACTACAACCTCTACTGTGGAAATAATTATTCTTGTTATTTAGATCATTTGCAGTTTTTCCTCTGCATTGGTTATCAACATATACAAGACCTGCAAATGTTTGGATTACAATATCATATGCTTCATTAATATTTTTCTTGCTTCATAGTCTCCTATTGCAACATGAGATTCCTCTTAAATTGATGCCCCACCTTGTTAGTACTTTTATGTTTTTCCTCATATCATACATGTTTCCCTTTCTTTAAATTTTAACTCAGATACAAGAAACGACCTTTGATTAAGCTATATCATTAATTCGTGTTTTAAAATTGTTCTCTTTACATTGTGAATTAGAGATAACTAAGCCTAAAAAGAAAACACATAATTATATCTCCCTTACCTTTTATCCTTCATGACAGTACCAGTTTCAAGGCAACCTATTGTCGAACCCGGTCTTTCAGATCAAACCAGCATTGCTCTAAATTTATTTAACACCATTTTAGAAACAACAAATAATCGGGTTGAGTTAGAATGTTCATGGGCAACAATTGAGAGAGATATCAACATTTAGGAAAACCGGGAATTCCGACAGAGACAGTTGAGAAACCAACTATAGTCCTTATCTCTTAAATCATCGTCTTTTCTATCCTCAACTTTCTCTATCTTTTCATATGCCTTGATAGTATACTTTAGAGACTTAAAGTATAAACTCAGGAACAACAGGAATCATTTTCCTCTTTGACCTCATTTTCTCTTTTAATTATTTCTTCTTCAACTTTTCTTTTTTGGTATTCTTCCTCAACTTGAATCCCTTTTTGTTCTAATTTTTCCTCCTTCTTGATCTTTTCCTTTTCTTTGATTCTAAAATTGTCATGTTCTTCTTGAGGAAGTCTCTGGAAGTGCTCAATTGTTACTTGCTTCATTTCTTTTTGTTCAACTTCAAGTTCATGTCTAGCAGCATCATTGGGTAACTTTTGTAAAGCCTCTTCACAGAAAAGGACTCCCTTAAACATGTATTCTTCAAAATCAACCACATTGGATGTTATAATGGGTGAGACCCATAGATATTAGGTGGTTGATTAGAAGCTCATGTGGATCATGGAATTTTGGCTCTCCTATACATAGGCAGACATCTTGTAGGGCATCTGCCTCTTTTCTTGCATGAGTTCCATTATAAATAGTGTAATTCCCTATGTGGATTGGAAACACAGGACAAATCTTTTTGTTATTTCTTAGAATCAGTGAGGTGACCCTTGACCCCATGGTTTGGTAAACAATTTCTCTCATTAGAAGACAATCTGGGACAAAGTAGGGTAAAAGGTGTGGGGCCCCAATGGTGTAATAGACCATGTTGTACAAGTAATATTTTCATAAATACGAGTGTGAAATTCCTTTCATCCCAGTCCTAGCTTCAATGGAAATCATGTGCCCGGGGAACCCAAAAAGTACAGTGTACAAAGGGGAAAGGAAAAGGTTACATATGTCATAAAAATGTCTTCTGTAATTTATGCTCCATAACTCAGAGCAATACACATGTACAGGGGGTTGATTATGGTCCCAGTTCCACCCGAGGTCAGTAAATTGTATAGAGGAACAAATGTCATCAATCAGGTAGGTCGACATATAAAATCATGGCTTTCTCATACCTAGAATGTTTTTCATGTGAATACAGACGTTGAAATCCAAGATGTCCGTCCAATTGAACATGTGTCTTGTTTTGACAATGGTATGTGCTAGCGGGAGCCAATTTGTTTGAAAGTGTGTGCTTTTATCCTCACCATACAGTCGGCTTAACATAGCGGTCAACATTTTATATGGGGATTTGAGTCTCTGGGTGGGGGGCAACTTTTTTCCTATTTAAGTGTCCCATACTTGTCTAACCACCAATGTTTTATCAACTTATCTAGCCCTTTTTTTCCCTAGGAGAAACCTTTTAAGAACAACTCATTGAGAGAACATGTAGGAGTGGGAAAGTGGTACCTCGAGCCAATGTATTCAGGCCTTAGTAATGTTATTCCATTCCTCTGCTTTCTTATTATAGCCATGGTGCTTGTGTCAAACTGTTTGAAACACCATTGCATTGCCTCATTATAGGGAAAAAGGGTCGGTCGTGCAACAATCAAATGAATGTCACATTTTTGGAAGTTTTGGTATGCTTCCATGATTTTGTCTTCTAGAGGAAAATCCAGTGTTGAAGATCTTGTATATCTCATCATATCCGGGGATATGGTATTCACCAGTGTGATGGGTAGTGTCTGTTACCAAGACCTCTATTTGGTGAGAAGATGTTTATGACACAAAGAATGAATGGAAATAGACAAAGCATTTAGGTCTTTTGGTATTTTGGCTAGCCATAGTAGGATGTTACCTAAACCATGTATTACCAAAGATAACACATGAATCAAGCCAGAGAAAATGATGAGACAATTATAAAGAGATCAACCATTTAAAAAGAACGTATTACCTGCAAACTAGATTGAAAATATGGTTTCAGAGTATCACTGGGATAATCAAAATAGGAAGAGTGTTTTACCAGATTACAAAGGAAGATAAGGTGTGAACAGAGAGTTTAGTGTTGATTAATATGTATTAAATCATCCCTAAATATGTAATAACTCACATGTGTATGAAGGTCATTTCATTACCATACCACAATCTTTTTCATTAATGCGATTTAAGGGGGGAGATCGCCCAAATCTATGTATCAGAGTCGAAGAGAGGCCTAGATTTGAAAAGATATCTATTAGAGTTGTGATGTCAGAGTGGGAAAATTATGGATCGATTCATGCTCTGACGAAAAGGTATCGAAGGTATATTCCCTCTCACTTGGATTCATGTGCCAACATGACATGAATGAAGCTTTGGGAAAAGGTGGGTCCCTTCATATTTGTCACATTGGAACTCATCATCATACAATTCAATAAATACCCCGATGATAGGGCATCGAAGGAATATTCCATTTTCCCAGGTTTGCATGTCGAAAGTGTAGAGTTAAAAGGATTTTGGTGACAAGATCAGACTTTGCATTTTAGAGTCCAATAGATCGAGGGGGTGTTATAACTTCGACGGGGGTGGTATCAAAAGAATATTTCTTCGATACCCTGGGAAGTGAGCAATCTTGGAAACAAAGAAAAAGTAAGTCACTCAAGGATCCGAAAAGGGGGTGAAGTCCAATGCTAACGCACCTCGTCACAAGATTATGGTCACATGGGTCATGTCGGCTTAGTGTTTTTTAGCAAATGTTGGTTCTGTCTCCAACCACCTATTGATAGTCATGTGGGACATGAAGGGAACTTTGTATGCCCAGGTTATTGGAGTATAAGAGTCAAATTTTCGAGCTGTGAGTGAGGGGAAATAATCTGACAAAGATGATCCCGACATAACACTTTTCGATGTGGCCATAAAATGTTAGCATGTTTACAAGAAGAGCATGCTTGTCATTGATGGAAAGAACAACAACAACGATGACAAACAGGCAGGCAAGGAAGATCAACAGGCAGGCAGGCAAGGAAGAACAACAGTGATCAAATGGAAAGATCAACAATGTAAGCTCAGAAGGAGGAAAATAGTCAAAGCATGACAAAGGTTTTCAGAGTTTCACAGATCAGGAAATCCAAAGGAAAGAGGTTCAAACTCATGATATGTGAAATCGTGATAACAATCTTGACAGTTGATTCAAGAAGGACACATGGTGAATGACAAAGGTTTTGTTTTGGAGTTTCCTAGATCGGGAAATCCAAAGGAAAGAGGTTCAAACTCACGATATGCGAGATCATGAAAATATCTGGACCGTTAGATCACCAAGGATTGTGGACCGTTGATCAGGCATGAAGAAGGCTCATGAGGTGGTGAAATCACGATAAGATTTGGGTCGTCAGATATGGAGTAATTACGAAGGACCAATAGCCATTAGATATGGTGAAGCTGCAAGACGGATAAGACCAAGAGTCAACCAAGTCTCCAAAACTGTGAAGGAATCCTGGCCATCCATCGAGAACAGTCGTGGACCATTGGATCTAGAGGACACATGGCGAAAGATCATCATTTCGCTGACTGGAAAGTCAAAGGAGCAAAGTGCTCATTTGAGTGGCTAGTGGTCATATCTCGTGGTCACATTGTCGAGAATCTAGAGTAGCCAAGCCCTATTTCAGAGTTCGTGACATGGAGAGTCGAGAGGACTCATCACAGAATACCTGAGATGTGAAAGTGTAAAATGCGTTTTTNAGTGTTAAGCTCCATCTCGGAGTCTCGGCGCTCGCGACTTGGAGCATCAAGACCCCTCATCACAAGAATTGCGATATGCGAGATCGTGATGAGATCTGGACCGTCGGATCATTAGAGATCTCGACCGTTGATCAGGCTTGATGAAGTTCATAAGTTCACGAAACACGAAGCACCTTTTGGCATAGCTTGTGGTCACCGTCAGTGGTCACGTGAAGGGAAGAAGCTAGCAGAGTTAAGCTCCACCTCGGAGTCTCAACAATTGCAACTTGGAGTATCAAGACTCTTCATCACAGGAATCACAATATGCAAGATCGCGATGAGATCTGGACCATTGGATCATCAGAGATCTCGACCGTTGATCAGGCTCGATGAAGTTTATAAGTTCACGAAATATAAAGCGCCTTTTGGTGCAACCTATGGTCACAGCTGGTGGTCACGTGAGGGGAAGAAGCTAGCAGTGCTAAGCTCCATCTCGGAGTCTCACCAATCGCGAATTGGAGTGTCGAGATATTCTATCACAGGAATGCCGATATGAGAGATCACTAAATTAAAACTCTATTTAGCGCTCGGTCACAGCCAGTGGGCATATGAATTAAACGCAATACCCTACGAACTCCATCCAATGGTGCAGGTGAATTTAAGTATGATCGAAGGGCTACTGTTTCTCTTCACAGTTAATCGATCAGTGGTGATTCAGTTGTTGAAGCGGTCTTTGGAGGTTCATAGTGTAACTGCTAGAAACCACTGATGGTTTCTACCAGAGGACTCGAAGAGACTTTTGTGTGATTGCTAGAGGAGCTGAAGAGTCTCTAGGAATTTGCTAGTGGAATGAAGACTGTTTGTATAGGCAATTGACATATGGATCTAACTACCAAAGAAGTTGAAGAGTTGCCATGATGAACAAGTAGAGTACTCGACATGAGAGAGCATGCAGAAGCATGTTGGGAGAACATGCACAAGGTGCACAGAGACTATAAGTATGCTGAACAGAGAAGAGATGGGTGTTGTTGTTTTTGAGAGGGATTCAGGAGTATATAAGGAGGAATGAGAAACAACTGAAATACAGAGAAGAGGAATGGAGCATTGAATGGAAATGGCAGATAGAGAATAAAAGGAAAAATCACAGAAAGCGCAAGGAATGTGTGGAGCAAGACAGTAAGACACTAAAGGAAGGCTGAGGTTCTCTTGTAGAGAAAAACAGAAGATCAGAAATCCCAAGAAGATGCAAACAAAGAGACACTGATACAGGAGAGCAGAGGAGCATAGTAGAATAGTAATAAGTCTGGTAAGCCAATGATAAATATTGTATCACTATGATAAGTTTCATTAGTAAAAATTTATATTTCAGGGTGGTAGGGAGGTGCTAGGGAGGATTGTTGTCCTCAGAGGTTCAAGTGGGTTCTTGAACACAGGGAGTTGTAGCTTCCTTCTAGTTGGTGCTAGAGAAACTAGGGAGTTGGTGCTTCCTTCTAGTTGGTGCTAGAGAAACCAGGGAGTTGGTGCTTCCTTCTAGTTGGTTCTAGAGAAACCGGGGAGTTGGTGCTTCCTTCTAGTTGGTGCTAGAGAAACTAGGGAGTTGGTGCTTCCTTCTAGTTGGTGCTAGAGAAGCCAGAGAGTTGGTGCTCTCAACAAGTAGCAGCTTGCAAAATAGAGGTTGTAGTCTCATTATGAGTTGTTGCCCATATGTATGATAATGTAAAGAATGTAAAGATTACTTATCATATAAAGAAGAAGAGGTTTTTACCCTGTATGGGTTTCCTCAGGAAATATATGTCTCTGTGTATCTCATATGTGTGGCTGATGCTAAATGTTCTATTGCTAACTCCCCTGCATTATTGTGACTGTCATTAAATGTTGTGTAAAGAGTTTAAAATAAGCATAATTGTTAAAGCTCAGTAACAACTGATTCACCCCCCCCTCTCAGTTGTCCAACAATTGGTATTAGAGCCGACCCCTTTTATCTAAGGGTATATCCTAGAGCTTAAACATGTCAAACCATGAAGGAAATTCAACCAATAAGGCCCCTATGTTCAATGGAACAAAATTTTCCTTCTAGAAAGTTAGAATGAGAACCTACATAATGGATTTAGGTGCAGATGTTTGGGATGTGGTAGATATTGGTTATGTAAAGCCAGTTGTACTAGCTAATAAGGATGACAAGATAGAATTTAGCTTCAATGCTAAGGCTATGAATGCTATCTTGAGTGGGCTTGCAGAAGCAAAATTCGTAAAAGTTATGCACCT
>SNQJ01S0042722.1:32527-63567 GCA_010110895.2 Picea sitchensis
GTTTCTCCTTCAATGCAACTTCTACTTCTTTTTCTTATGAGTGTTTTATTGATTCTAGAGCATCTTATCATATGGCTAAGGATAAAGCCATATTTTCTTCTCTAAATGAATGTAACACCAAGAAAATATTTGTTAGTGATGATAGATCTCTTAGTGTTGTAGGGTCTGGAATAGTTCATGTAGATAATGGTCATTTCAACGATGTCTTATGTGTTCTAATTCTTTCTTGCAACCTTCTATCACTATATCAGATAACTCATTCAGGTGAAGGTAAAACCGTAGAGTTTTCACCTCACCAAGTTATAATTAAGGATTTAAAAGATCCTAAGCATGTTCTTGCAACTTGAATTGTTGATGATATTACTAGGTTGTACAAGTTTGACAACTTTGGGTCATCATCTTTTCCATCATTTTTTGTTGCTCATAGAGATGACTTGAGCAAACTTTGGCATGAGGGGTTTGGTCATCTAAACTATCGCTCATTGTAGAAAATATGTAATCAACAAATGGTGATTGTTCTTCCTCTTGTTTCTTGATAGATGGTGTTTGTGTCAGTTGTCTTCTCGGCAAACATCATTGGAACAGTTTTGACAAACGTGCCTCTTGGCACGCCTCGACCCCTTTGCAACTTGTTCACAATGACTTATGTGGTCCACTTTCTTCTCCTTGTTTTTCTAGGTGCAAGTATTTCTAAACTTTTATTGATGACTTTTCCAGACGCACTTGGGTTTACTTCTTAAAAATTAAGAGTGAAGTTTTTGACAAGTTTTTAGCCTACAAGGCCCTTGTAGAAAAACAATCTGGACATCAACTTCAAAGGTTAAGAAAAAATAATAGAGTCAAATGTGTGAACAATAATTTTACAAGTTACTACACTACACAGGGCATCCAAATGCAACACATTGTTCCATATACATCACAACAAAATGGTGTTACTGAGAGAAAGAACCACACATTAAAAGAAATGGCTAATTGTATTATTCAATCTAAGGGACTAAGTCTAAAGTATTGAGCATAAGTCATTAAATGTACAAATTACATAGTAAATCACACTCCCACAGAGGCTCTTAAAAATATAACACCGGAAGAAGCATGGAATAACATTAAGCTAGATGTAAGCCACTTTCATATATTTGGTAGTGTAGCATGGGCTCACATTCTTGATGAGAAAAGGAAAGCTTTATAGCCTAAAAGTGAGAAGTATATTTTTGTTGGTTATTCTGAAGATGTCAAAGGTTACAGGCTTCTTCAACCTCATTCAAATGAAATTATTATTCGAAGACATGTTAAATTTGATGAAAATCTCTTGGCTTGCCAGCCTAATTTAATGTTTGTTCCTTCTTCAACCTGCGATCCTAATTCGACATTTGTGCCATCTTATGTTCCTATTATAGTTTCTTCTTCTTCTTCAGATGATGGCAGTGAGGATGAAAATCCACCTCCTACTACTCACCTTCCTCCAGATGAGTCCATTGAACATGAACCTGAACCAACACCACCACTTCATAGATGGGTCTTCTCAACATGAGAAGTAGTTGGTGATCTTGTTGGTGATCCTTTAGATCATCGTCGGACATGTTCACAGTTCTAGTGAGTCTCTTTGCTTTTGGATCTGCAAGTTTCAGAGACTCCTGATCCAGAGACATTTGCAGAAGATTTAGGTTATCCACATTGGGACACAATAATGAATGAAGAGTATCTCTTTAATGGTGAACGATACTTGGGATCTTTTACCTCTTCTGAAAGGAAGAAAACTTATTAGATGTAAATGGGTATACAAAACTAAGTATGCATTAGATAGAAGTGTTGAAAGACACAAGGCCCAGTTAGACCATGTTGCTTCACATAAATGAGAGTTCCATCATATGGATGTTAAATTCACCTTCTTGCATGGGGATTTGCAAGAAGAAATCTACATGGAACAACCTCTTGATTATGTCCAGAATGACTCTAGCCTTTTTTTTTTTCCTTAAGAAATCTTTTTACGGTCTTAAGAAATCTCCTCGAGCTTGGTATGCCAAAATGGACAGCTTTCTTCTTGATACCAACTTTTCTAGATGTCATTCTGACCCTAATGTATATACCAAGAAAGTAGGAAGCCATCTCACAATCCTTGTTCTTTATGTTGATGACCTTATCCTCACTGGTAGTGATCCAAAACTTTTAGACCATGTGAAAACTAACCTTAAGAAGAAATTTGAAATGACAGACTTAGGATTTTTGCACTATTTCCTTGGCCTCCAAGTGTTGCAATCCAAGGAAAGAATTTTTCTTTCCCATTATAAGTACACTTGTGACCTTTTTCTTCACTTTTACATGGAAGATTTTAAACCAACCCCTTCTCCCTTCTAGCTAGAGTCAAACTTGTTGCCACCTGTACATCTCCCGAATTCGATGCCACTTTGTACCATCAATTAGTTAGTAGCCTCTTATACTTGAATCATACATGTCTTGATCTTTCCTTTGTTGTTGATCATGTTTCCCGATATATTCAGACACCCCATGAAAGCCATTGCAAAGCATCTAAAATAATAATTCGGCATGTTCAGGGTACAGTTTAGCTTGGGATACATTATAGTTCAGGGGGGAATCCTTTATTGGTTGGTTTCACTGATTCATATTGGGCAGTGACCCTAAGGGTCGAAAGTCTACTACAGGTTATATTGTTATCCTTGGTTTAATACCTGTAGCTTGGGCTTGTAAGAAAAAACATGCTATTGTGTTGATGGATCCTAAATCCCTTTAGTTCAATAGCAGGAACCAAACCCACCATTGAGGCCCAATTAGACTATGCAACGTTTAATAGTGGAATGGTTCTCCAGATCTTGTGATCCGACCACTTAATCAATGGGATTTACGTTTTCTTGTGAAGGCCTCTCCTTCGGTTCAGACGTTCTCTTTTTTGTCTTTTCTTTTTGGTGTGACTGGTATAAGATGGAAAGCTGGTATAAACCAACTAGGCAACAAATGGGAACAAATTTAAACTACTGGAGAAGAGGTTGGGTTTGGGATAACCCTTACACCCTAGCATGTAGACAATGATCGTATACCACATGCCTAGTACTAATACATTAACCATGTGAATATTCCAATTACTGACTGAGATACGAGTTATCACAAGAAATCAGACATGTGATAAATAACAGTAAGCAAAATAATTCACTCAAATCTAATCATCAATCACATACTAACACAAAGATTTATTTTCACCATTAAAGAAAGAACTGTAAAACATTGCATCAGATAACTTATCAATGGTTTTAATAGTTCTTACTCATTATTGCATCCATTCATGAGATGAAATAGGAAACAGTTCTTCTCCACATCCAATCATACATGCATTTGATGAAAACATAAACTTCTCTCTAGTCTAGAAAGACTTCTCAATTAAAGGCAGCTCCAAAATAATTCTTAACAAAACCAGAAATGAGAGTTTCTTGCAACAACCATCGACCATTAACTAATCGGTCGATCCTCTTATTTATAACATAAAATTAACTGAAAATAACGGCTAAAGTGCAGATAAGTAAAACTAAATTCGCCACGTGGCGTTCTCTCCTATCAATTTGTCTAAGAGTCATCTCAAGATATCATTTTAAAAGGGTGACTCGTCTCGTACTCTGACCACTGGATGAACAGCTCCTCACAAGCATTGGCGTATGGGAATCTATGATGTTCCATTAGGGCCAAGTAAATATCTCTGATCTCTACCACATGTGCCCGATACTTGACCAGACTAGCACTTAACTATTGCAGCATAGCCTGAGCTTTGATCGAGTGTTCCATAAACTGTCGCACCTGATCTGGCTCTCTTGTGCCTGTCATCTTTGCTATTTCTTCGACCCATGATGAATCTTGCTCGGTGTGTGATTTGATTATGTCATGCAAGTCAACAAGGTCGTCGGGCATGCCAAACTTGGGAAGTCTGATATCCTTTATTGCCTTGTTGATTTTGACCCAGTTTCTCTTGCATCTGGCCCATTTTCTTGAATCTCCCGATGAGGCTTTCGAGCCATTCTTGCTCAATACTCGGAGGTATCTTTCCTGCAATCGAAATTAAAATCGTTTAGAGACTACGTATAGAACAACACTTGGTAAAATAAACATATAAAGTGTAAACGTGAAGAATCCAGACTGGTACATACCTGCAAAGCTTGCCAAACCTGTTTGTTTGATACTTACGAGATCTCTGCAATCTTTCGAATTGCTTGCGTCACTTCTGTTAGCGTTGTCATTTTTTCTCTAGTTAGGGTGGGTTACATCCGCGTGCCACAGCATGAAAGATCAGGTACGAAAAAATATGAGAGTTAAAGTCGCGCCAGTGGCCGGTTGGCCCTTGGAGTCGGGAAAGGATGTCAAAGCCAAACATGTGCTGAAAGTACGATTATGTTCCAAAAGAGTCGGATCTTGTCATAAGGAAAGTCGTTAGGCACCCCAGGTCGAGGCAAGTTGTTTAAACAGAAGTTGCATCAGCAAGTGCATCAACCATCATCAACTCATCATGAAGGCTGGGGGATTGAAAAATCAAGGTGATCATACCACATACCCTCTACAATTCCTATCGGTTGTATCTCACACGCCTCGGAACATACTCGTCGCACGGATGTGCCACAAAAAATCTTCTGTTTGCTTCAAAACATCCAGTCTCCATGAATCCAGTGTTCCCTGGCACGTCTCCACCCACTACCCGCTCTGTTATAAATCATGGATGTTCTGCATGTGTTCTACTCACTAGCCGAGCTTATGCTCTGCTAGTAATTTGTCTCATGAGCCCAGTCTAATCAATTTATTTATTTTCTTTTGCTTTGGACCCTCGTCAAGTTCCAGACGCATAAGACAGATACGTTGTCGAACCATGGGAACCCCTCAGAACAAAATATGGGGCACGTGAGGCAGCTGAAGCGCCAGGCTTGACCCTCAAAATTCCTGGGATTCGTTCTTACTCGTAGCGAACATTCCCAAGGATTTAAAGGGAGGTTCCTACCTGCACACGGAAACGATGGCATCGCACCATGTGGAGGATGAAGTGGAAGTCATTGTGCCGGAAGGAAGGACATCGGAAGCCACGCCTCCCCAATAGCAGATAACCCAGAAAAGGGGAAGGCCAAGGAAGAATAAGGAGGCTGGGGAAAACCAAATCCCGAGCAAGTCGTGCGCAAGATCGACCGACGAGGAATTACTGATGCGCACTAACCGGTTAGAGCCTGTCGAAGCCACAAGTCGGGGGAGTGGGAGCAGAATGAGGAGGACAAATGCCATGGGTTCTAACATTCGAGAGCCAAATCAACAGCTGGAGTAGGCACTACTCGCCATTGCTAACCTTTACTATGAAAATAGAGAATTAAAATGACAATTGGAAGAAAAGACCCTCGAGGTGTCAACATCACAAGGTCGTGAAGGGAACGTGACATGGCTCAAGAGACAACTCCGGGAAGCGCAAGATACAATCGTGTAGTTGCGTGAAGCGCAAAGGGTGTCGGAAGAAATGAATATGAAAACATCTCAGCAATGTGAATTAGCCGGTGAGAAAGTCCACGTAGAGCTTGTCAGCACGCAGAAGAGGCATGATTAACGAACTTTATTTTGTGTTCTCAGACATGGCACAAAACTTGATAGTTTTTTGAAATTTTTCATGTTCTTAATGTAAACTGGGTTGGTTTGCAAAAATTTGTAGACAATGTCTCTTGTATGTAATCTGAGCTCGATGTAAATCTAATATAAAGTCTTGAAACTTTGACGAAAGGATTTTGGTTGTAGCGGTTGGATGCTTTGTTTCTTTTCTTCGTGTATGTATCTCTTGTGTTCTTTTGTCCATACTTGTCTTGTCTAATTCGTGACATATTTTTGAGCTTGGGATTCGCTGCGCAGTGCTCCTTGTTTGTGTCATTCAGACAGACCGTATTTCTTGCAAGTTAGCATTGAATTTATACTTAGTGGTTTTTCGTTCATAACCTTCTGCGAAAAAATTCCAATGCCAATCAATTTCATCGTATGGTGATGATGTGGCACAACTGGCTCGGGATACGTGGCACTGAAGACCAATGACTTAGCTTGCGGGTATTGGTCGGACTCGGGACTTTATTCAAGTTATGCGCTCTAAACTATACCTGGGATTGTCAATGCCGAAGAGGTATCGGGGATCGACGTCCGGGGATAAACCTATCACGTAGTTTCCTTTGGGTTAGAACGTTTTGGAAGTCGACGATCGGGGAAAAAATTTGGCGTGGTCCGGATGTTCATCACGATTTGATCTTCTTCGATTTTCCTAAGCACGTTGGGTATCATCCATCGACGATATCATTTCTTTCTTTGTTTAATGTTTACTCTCTTCACCTTTCACCGACGTCGAAGGGGATCGGTTATCGGTGATATCCTTGTGTGATGTTTGTCGCAAAAGAAAACTTCCTTTTGCCAATGTCGAATCTTTGAGCGCGTCGGGGGAGAGTGTTTTGGCTGTTGATACCTTATTTAAGTGTTAAGTCTTTTTTTTTAATTCATGAGTTTTCATAGATTCAAACAAACTTTGGAAGACTTAATGAGAGCAAAAAATGATAAGCAAAGGCAACATTTTTCATAATAAAGTCGAATTAGACAATGCAAAAGATCAAGTGGTACCCAAAAAGTAAAATTCGACATAGGATTTTTAGGGTGTGTTGAGCGCTCAACAAATGGTGACTTACTGGGTGAAAGAAGAATCTTTGTTCCTCCTTCGGGCTTGATTGATGCAAAAGTTGGTGGAGAACTTAACTAGTTTTAAATCAGAGCCTCGTTTACCCTTGTATTTGAAGTTCTCTCGTTGATCCCTTCGGGTTTGCCTGTGGGGTTTTCAATCTTTATTTCCCCTTCGTTTCCTATAACCCTGACTCATGCCCTCTTTTGACAAGAGTATATTAGAGCGTTCACCGGCACAGAGCCTTTAGTTGCGTTCACTCACTTGCTACAGTGTTGCTCCACTGCCAGCAAGCGTCCATAGCCCTGGCGGAGTCACCCCGACGTCACAGACCTTGCTCCATTGCCAGCGAGCGTCCATATCCCCGACGGAGATATTTGCATACCCTCCCCTATTGTGCGCTCATTTGATATAGATAAACTTTTATTTCTGCAGAATTCCCTGAGCGAGTGGGAGAGGATGACGTATGTTATTTTACAAGATGAGATGGTTAAGGTGAAACTTACTAGCTCTGTCTCTAAGGTGCATGTAGTTCTTTCCAGCTTTCCTTCTTTCCCTTAAGGTCTTACCAAACCACTAAGCAGACACCTCTGACATTTCTCCAAAGTTGTTCATCTGTGTAGGTTAGATAGAGAGCCCCTCGAAACAATTACAGGTTCCCTAGCGCTTCTCATGTTTGTATGTGAGCGACGAGCTAGGAAAAGAGTTCGTTATGTCGCATGATTTGAGGTCAACCATTGTCTTGCTAAACACAATATTCAAAAGCGCAGAAGTCCAAATAGAAAAAGAAAACAAACAAACAAAAAATGCATTTCGCAATCAACCTAGCTAGACACAAAATCATGAAAATACTCACGCAAAACATAAAATATCTTATTTATTTATTTTTATTATTATTGAAAGTATTATTTTAGGGCTTGGCCATTCACTGGGAGGGAATCGGGTTCCCCCCTTAGATTTTGTAACCGATAAGTGACTACCCCAATCTTCTCGGCCACCTGAAAAGGTCCAAGCCATAGATTCTGAAACTTAGAATGCTTGCCTTTAGGTTCGTTTGTTGTGTCCCATTTCAAGACTAAGTCTCCTACTTCAAAATTCTTCTCTTTAGCCTTATGCTTGTCAAACCATTGTTTAACGATATGTTGGTGGGCTATGAATTTTGATTTAGCTTTCTCCCTTTCTTCTTCTAACATGAGCATGGTGTCAATTCTTTGTTGTAAGGTTGATGAGGGATCCCCCCAGGACTCTTGGGCAAGTTGAAGAGATGGGAGATATAGTCCATTTGGGAGAATGTCTTCCTTTCCATATACCAGAAAGTATGGGGAATTTCCTATAGCTTCCTTGGGTGTAACTCTATCTGCCGATAAGGCGTTGTGGAGTAAATTATGCCAATTCCTTTGGTTATCTGCAATCGTTTTCTTCAATATCCTTACTAGGTTCTTATTAGTTGATTATGCCACTCTGTTTCCCTATGGATAATAATTTGCAGAGTATCTAATTATGATTCCTTTGTCTAGTGCAAACTCTATTAATAAGGTGGAAGAAAAATAAGCTGCATTATCAAAAACAAGAACAGAAGGGACACCGAACCTTGTGATTAGTTGTTGTTCTATGAATTGGATTACCACCTTCTTGTTTACATGGGTCAGAGGAATGGATTTTGCCCTTTTCGTGAAGTAATCGGTGGCAATAAGTATGTACTTGTGTTGTTTTGAAGAGCTTGGTGTAATTTCTCCTATGATGTCTAACCCCCATTGCACAAAAGGCCTAGAAGCGGTTACTGGTTGGAGTGGGACCACTACTCTCTTCTCTCTCCCAATGCTTATTTGACAAATTTTACAGTTTCTAGCATAGGTGTGAGCATCCTTGAACAAAGTGGGCCAATAATAGCCAGCTCTCAGTATCTTATGAGCGGTGGTGTCTCCTGCAAAATGCCCATCGACAGGGCCATCATGGAGCTCCTTCAAAACTTTGTCTGCATACTCACGTTCGAGGAATCTTAAAAGTACCCCATCATAATTAACCCAGAAGAGTACCGAATTTATGAGGCGATATTGTGCAGATTTTATCCTGAGAGCTCTCCTTTCCCTGGGATTTAGGTCTTCTCGGCAAGTCCCATGATGCAGGAGATAAGTCAATTTATCATACCAAGATTCTTGTCCTGGGGAGATGTACAAATCTTCACCACACCATAATGCCATTTCATTTTCCCATCCAGAGTCTTCATTTATTTGGTCTTGCGCCTCAACTACCAGTTTTCATAATCCTTGTCCTTTAACTAGTTTAGCAGGTTTTATATCTAGATCAAATTCTTGAACTATTTCCATCCAATTCCCTCTTCTTTCCCCCATCTCCTGTTGAGTAAATAGGGATTGGACTGCGGGGTGAGGCACGATTACTTTGGTATGGTTCTTGAGGATGTAAGATCTGAAATGTTTTACTACTTTATAAACTATATAAACCTGTTTATCTATAGCAGGATAATTCAGTTCATCTCCTTAGAGGTTAGTGCTCATGAACGACATCGGAGCCTCATTGTTGTCATCATCCTTCTGAGTCAAAATTGTAGCTAACGATTGATCGGAGGCGGAACTATAGAGGAAAAAATATTTGTTGAAATTGGGGCTTCGCAACATGGGGGCTTGAGATATAACAATATTAATATCATTGAAGGCCTTCTTTCATTCATTATCCCACTTAAATTCGACATCTTTACGAATCATGTTTTGTAAGGGTTTGATAGTTTTTGCGAAATCAGGGGTGAATTTCCTCACAAAGTTGATTTTCCCGAAGAATGATTGCATAGATTTTTTGTTGTGAGGTAATGGAAGATGAGTTATAGCCTTAATCCTTTCTGGGTCTATGTGAATGCATGCTTGAGATATAATGTGGCCTAGCAGCTTGCCTTCCTCGACACCGAAAATAGTTTTCTTAGGGTTTAGGGACATATCGTACTTCCTACATCTTTCGAAAATCTGGGTTAAGTGTTGGATGTGATCTTCTCCATTCTTTGAATACCCAGTCACGTCATCCAAGTAAAATACTACACACTTGTTGATTAGTCCCTGTAATTCTACGTCCATGGCCCTCTGGAAGGTTGTTGCTGCATTGATTAAACCAAAGGGCATGCGTTTGTAAGCGAAAGTTCCCCACTTAGTTCGGAAGGTAGTTTTTAAACAATCCTCCTTTGAAACCATAACTTGGTTGTAACCTGAGAAACCGTCCAGCAAAGACAAAATCTCAGAGCCAGAGATGGTCTACAAGAGCTGCTCCATGGGAGGAACTAGGTAGTTGTCCTTTTCTGAACCTCTGTTGAGGTTTCTAAAATCTACGCATAGGCGAATCTCCCCAGAATTTTTCCTTAGAGGAACCAAATTAGCTACCAACGCAGAATGTCTAACCTGGAAGATAATTTTGGCATCTAACAGTTTCTTCAACTCCTGACACATGAGAGGTTCCAGGGAAAGGTGATACTTTCGGAGCTTTTGTTGGAAGGGTTTTACTTCAGGTTTTAATGGGATAGTGTGTTGAATGATACGAGTATCATAAGTTTTCAGATCTCGGTAGGACCACGCAAAGACATCTTGATATTGTCTGAAGAGTTTAAGATAGGATTTTCTTTCCTCTTTAGATATTGTCCTACCGAGGTTTACGTTTCTTGGGTTTTCCGAGGTTCCGAGATTTATAGTTTCATGCATGGGACAGGAACTATCGGTCTTAGCATTTTTGGGCCCCTTAAATCGTTCTTTCAGGTCAAAAAGATTTTCTAAATTATCTATCCCCTTTGAGATTGTGTGAGACTTCAATTTGTCTATTGGTTGACCTGTATGAAGATTGGTTTACGTTGACTGTCCCTGGAATACTTCATCATCAATGACCAAGTCTTTAAAATTATCTTAGTTAGTCAAAAAATTTATAATCTGTTCATCTCCTTCAAAGACCTTCCAATTAGAAATATTGTTGGGCACTGATGGTTTGTAGAGTAGTTCCACAGTGAACTGGGAGGCCTCATAATCCTCTAGAGGTGATAGCCTTGAGGCAACAGTGGCCAGAGAGTCAGCAAGAATGTTCTTCATTCTGGGAATCGTTGTAATGTTGAAAGCTTCAAAATGCTCTATTAGCATGTGCACTTCTTGTTGGTAATTCTTCAAGTGTAGACAATTGCAATGTATAGTATTCCTTATTTGTTTGACAATGATTTCAGTGTCTCCGAAAACCTTTAATCTTTGGGCGTTTAAGTCTATGGCTTTCTTTAGCCCCTGTACTAAAGCTTCATACTCGATAGTGTTATTCGTGCATTAAAATTCTAGTTTACAAGACATGAAATGTCGTTTACCTTTAGGATGAATGAGAATACACCTATCCCCTGACCCTTCTTGCAATTTTGATCCATCAAAATATAGGGTCCAAACTTGTGGGCAACATGTATCGGCTTCCCCTTCCCTATTACTTTCATATTTTCCTCCTGCTAGTTCCGTGATTTCTAACGCAGGTTATTGGCAGAAGAGGGTTTCTTCTGTCGTTGTCAGCAACTCCTTTGGAAAAATCATTTCAGAGTTTTGAGTGAGAGGAACATCATATGAAAGAGGGGAGAATTTCTCGAAGTAGGAATCGCAAGAATAATTGCCTAGCATAGGGAAATTTGTCGATGAGGGTTCGTTTAGGGTTTCTAGGTCAGTGACAGTATGTTTCAGATGTCATTCCCTATCAATTCTGATCATATTTTTGTATCCCTTCAACGATAGCCAAAGGTGTGCCTAATTTGTACTAAAGTATCTGTTTAACTTCTCAGACCAATATCGGCTTAACAGTAACCCATAAACTTCTGGGATATCTACCATGATGATGTCAATCACTTGCACAAACTTAAGATGTGTCGCTACTCTGATCATTACATCTTTAAGTTCTCCCATGACTTTGACCTGGGTTTTGTCTAGTTGTATTACATGTTTATCACTTTTGAGAGGAACGACATTTAATCTTTTGCAAATATACAAGGGCATCACATTGGAAGACACTCTTGAATCAACCAAACAATTGTGGAGGTTCTTGTTGTAAACATCAAACGTTAAAAGGAACGGTGGGACAAAAGGTTGTCCCTTCTTATCTTCCGAGCAAGCGTTTACAATTGGTTTATTTACTAGATCTGTGGGAGTTAGATTTCTCTCCTGATCATTGCTTGTCATAGGGTTTTCTACTGATTTCAAAGCTTGTAGCAGGAAGTCTTTTTGCTAAGGGATTCTACATATGTCCATAACTGATATATTAGCCTTTAACTTCTTCAAATCCTCAACTATGTTGTAATCCAATTTGGGCGATACTTGGGTATGGATGCATATAGGGTTTTTTCGGGGAGCAAAAGGTGCTTTCGGGCGATCGGGAGTTGATATTCCTCCCGATGTTTGGGTAGTAGTAAGGTCATTTGAGATGGGTTGACCTTTACTTCGCGTTTGCACCACCGAGACCTCTGCGGGTAGTTCTTAAGACTCAAATAAGTCGTCGGAAGGCATGATTAGGTCAGGATCCCATATCATCATGGTTGTATCTTCTGGTGGATCAATCTCTTCCTGATCAGCAACATTCATAACTGAACCGCTTGGTTGTTCGTTCAGGGAGACCTCGTCTAGAAACAGGGATGATTTTGGGGGCTAAATTTCGCTCATGGGCTAATTTTACATGGTTTTTCCAAAAACAAGATTCGCTATTTTAAAAATGATTCACCCAAATTCTATAGGATAAAATTATTTTACCTTAAAAATCGCCAGAATTTTATAAAAAATATATAAAATCCTTAGAAATTTGAATATTTTTACAAAAATATCGCCAAACATTTATAGTTGGCATATGAAGGATTAGTAATATTCGCCAAGGTTTCTACATTTTAAAATAAATTTCCATCCTTAAAATCATCCCTGTCTAGAAACCAATTAGCCATCAAATTCATGGCATGCACCCATTGAGGGCGGTCTCTCTCGAAGTGGCTTTCCTGGTGATAAGTACAGAAATAATTAGATGTTACATTTCCCAAATCGATATTTAAGTTAGCTGGGGGAGGTTCAATTGCTTTGAACGGTGGGTTCCTTTTAAAGAAAGGTTTATAAGTCCTTTGGCCTTGGTTTCCCTCCCCGACACTTCTTTTCATGTCTATGATTTCATTAGATAACCTTTTAACCATGCGTTGCAGGTCTTTTATGTCCCCACTTCCCTTTTCAGGAGCTTGTTCTGCATGTTTCCCTGGGGGTCTGGTGAGCAATAGCCCTCCCCGGGGAGGGGGTTGAGCTTCTTTCTTGACTAAGGAGACTCGACTTTACTTCCATCCTTTCATTTGGAATTCAATCGTTTTGGCTTCTTCAAAATTCTTAGCTAGGTTTAGTTTGGCAGCCCTCTTCACAGACATGGAAATAGAAGCTAGGAGAGCATTAGCGTATACTTCGATTTGCAACTCCTGAGTAGGTTTAGCTTCGGGATGGAATTTGTTTAAGATAGTGGTAAATATTTGATTAAAGTATTTGACCCTTTCCTTTGAACTCATGGTGGCGGCAAACAATTCAGCCATCAAAGCTCCTATAGTAGTTTCTTTTGCAAATTTATCCATAAAATCCTTTTGAAACTTCGTCCAACTAGTTATGGACCCTACAAGTTAAAATACCACGTGGAAGTTGAATTCTCGAAAGTGTAGGGGAAAAGCCTGCAAACTACGCCTTCGTGCTGGACATCATCAGTCTGATAGCTAGTATGAATTTCTTGATATGGTCTTCAGACAATCCCAAGGTCTCAGGATCAAACTTAGGAAGCAACTTCTCTGGATGTCGGGGAAGGTTATGGACTCGCCCTAGGATGGCCAAAGCGTCTCTAGCCAACCAAGGTTGATTGTTCTGTGGTAGGTTTCCCCTTTCTTCATCATGGTCATTGTTGTCTTCCATATCTTCAGATTCTAAGTTAAACTCCTTCTCTTCCGAAAAATTGTCCGGCTCAGAAACGTCGTCCGCTGGCGTTTCAAGGATTAGATTTAGAGGGTGTTCGATTTCGGTGATTGTGAAATCTATTAGGTCTTCTATTGTGTGTACAAAAACATGGTCGGGGGTGTCAACCACTGGTCTTCTTATTTTTTGTCTTCGAGGAAGTATCAGAGATAAGGACAACACACTGATCTCTCGGGCGTATTCTCTAGTGATTCTTCTAATTTGATTTTATTCCTCATGAGGAAGAGCGTAAGGTATGTCAGGGAACAAGCATTCTTCCTTGGGCTGGGGTGATTTACTCTTTTAAGGAGTACTCAATGTGTGTGGGTTGTCTTGGGAATGACTAGCCATGCATGTGGGTTGTTTTGCATCTTACAGGTTGTCTAAAATATTATGTGAAATATGTATTTAGCCATTCATTCTTCAAGCCCTCCTTCTAGCGCCAGTTTTGTTGATGGATCCTAAATCCCTTTAGTTCAACAACAGAAACCAAACCCGCCACCGAGGCCCAATTAGACTCTGTAGCATTTAATAGTGGAATGGTTCTCTAGATCTTGTGATCTAGCCACTTAATCGATGGGCTTTACGTTTTCTTGTGAAGGCCTCTCCTTCGGTTCAAATGTTCTATTTTTTGTGTTTTCTTTTTGGTGTGACTGGTATAAGATGGAAATTCGGTATAAACCAACTAGGCAACAAATGGGAACAAATTTAAACTACTGGAGAAGAGGCTGGGTTTGGGATAACCCTTACACCTTAGCATGCATACAATGATCGTATACCACAGGCCTAGTACTAATACACTAACCATGTGAATATTCCAATTATTGACTGAGATATGAGCTATCAAAAGAAAACATACATGTGATAAATAACGGTAAGCAAAATAATTCACTCAACTCTAATCATCAATCACATACTAACACAAAGATTTATTTTCATCATTAAAGAAAGAACTGTAAAACATTGCATCAGATAACTTATCAATGGTTTTAATAGCTCTTACTCGTTACTACATCCATTCATGAGATGGAATAGGAAATAGTTCTTCTCCACATCCAATCATACACGCATTTGATGAAAACATAAACTTGTCTCTGGTCCAGAAGGACTTCTCAATTAAAGGCAACTCCAAAATAATTCTTAACAAAACCAGAAATGAGAGTTTCTTGCAACAACCATCGACCATTAAATAATCGGTCGATCCTCTTATTTATAACATAAAATTAACTGAAAATAACAGCTAAAGTGCAGATAAACAAAACAAAATTCACCATGAGGCATTCTCTCCTATCAATTTGTCTAAGAGTCATATCAAGATATCATTTTAAAAGGGTGACTCTTCTCGTACTCCAACCATTGGATGAACAACTCCTCGCAGGCATTGGCGTATGGGAATCTATGATGTTCCATTGGGGCCACGTAAATCTCTCTGATCTCTACCGCATGTGCCTGATACTTGACTAGACTGGCACTTAATTGTTGCAGCATAGCCCGAGCTTTGATCGGGTGTTCCATAAACTGTCGCACCTAATCTGACTCTCTTGTGCCTGTCATCTTTGCTATTTCTTCGGCCCATGATAAATCTTGCTCAGTGTGTGATTTTATTAGGTTGCAGAAGTCGACAAGGTCGTCGGGCATGCCAAACTCAGGAATTCTGATATCCTTTATTGCCTTTTTTATTTTGACCCAGTTTCTCTCGCATCTGACCCATTTTCTTGAATCTCCCGAGCCATTCTTGCTCAATACTCGGAGGTATCTTTCCTGCAATCGAAATTAAAATCATTTAGAGACTACGTATAGAACAATACTTGGTAAAATAAACGTATAAAGTGTAAACGTGAAGAATCCAGACTGTTACATACCTGTAAAGCTTGCCAAACCTGTTTGTTTGATATTTATGAGATTTCTGCAATCTTTCGAATTTCTTGCACCGCTTCTGTTAGCGCCATCATTTTTTCTCTAGTTAGAGTGGGTTACATCCACGTGCCACAACATGAAAGATCACGTACGAAAAAATATGAGATTTGAAGTCACGCCAGTGGCCGGTTGGCCCTTGGAGTCAGGAAGGGATGTCAGAGCCAAACATGTGCTGAAAGTACAAGTATGTTTCAAAAGAGTCAGATCTTGTCATAAGGGAAGTCGTTAGGCAACCCAGGTCGAGGCAAGTTGTTTAAACATAAGTCGCATTAGCAACTACATCAACCATCATCAACTCGTCATGAAGGCTGGGGGGTTTAAAAAATCAAGGTGATCGTACCACATACCCTCTGCAATTCCTATCGGTTGTATCTCACATGCCTTGGAACATACTCATCGCGCGGATGTGCAACATAAAATCTTCAGATTTCTTCAAAACATCCAGTCACCATGAATCCAGTGTTCCCTGGCACATTTCCACCCACTGCCCGCTCTGTTATAAATCATGGATGTTCTGCATGTGTTCTACTCACCATCTGAGCTTATGCACTACTGGTAATTCATCTTGTGAGCCCAGTCTGATCAATTTCTTTCTTTTCTTTTTCTTTGAGCCCTCGTCAAGTTCTTGATGCATAAGACAGATACGTTGTCGCACCATGGGAACCCCTTAGAACATAAGACGGAGCACGCCAGGCAGCCGAAGCACCAGGCTTGAGCCCCAAAATGCCTGGGATTCATTCTTACTCGCAACAAACATTCCTGAGGCTTCAAAGGGAGGTTCCTACCTACGCGCGAAACTATGGCATCACACCATGCGGAGGCCGAAGTGGAAGACGTTGTGCCGGAATGAAGGATGTCGGAAGCCACGCCTCCCCAACAGCAGATAACCTGGAAAAGGGGAAGGCGAAGGAAGAATAAGGAGGCTGGGGAAAACCAAATCCCGAGCAAGTCGTGCGCAATATCGGCCGCCGTTGAATTATTGATGCGTGTTATCCGAATAAAGCCTGTCCAAGCCACAAGTCGGGGAGCGGGAGCAGAACGAGGAGGAGAGATGCCACGGGTTCTAATGTTTGAGAGCCGACTCAACAACTGGAGCAGGCACAACTCGCCATTGCTGAAGTCTACCAGGAAATTAGAGAATTAAAATGACAATTGGCGGAAAATACCCTTGAGGTGTCAGCATCACAAGGTCGTGAACGAAACATGACATGGCTCAAGAGATAGCTCCGGGAAGCGCAAGATACAATCATGCAGCTACGCGAAGTGCAAAGGGTGTCGGAAGAACTGAATATGAAAACATCTCAGGGAACATGAACTAGCCAGTGAGAAAGTCTGTGCAGACCTTGTCAGCACATAGAAGAGGCATGATTAACAAACTCTATTTTGTGTTCTCAGACGTGGCACAAAACTTGATAGTTTTTTGAAAAATTTTATGTTCTTAATGTAAACTGGGTTGGTTGGCCAAAAGGTGTAGACAGTGTGTCTTATATGTAATCTAAGCTCGATGGAAATCTAATATAATGTCTTGAAACTTTGACGAAATGATTCTGGTTGTAGCGGTTGGATGCTTAGTTTCTTTTCTTCGCGTATGTATCTCTTGTGTTATATTTTCCATACTTGTCTTGTCTGATTCAGGACATATTTGCGAGCCTAGGATTCGTTGTGTAATGATCCTTGTTTGCGTCATTCAGACGGACCGTATTTCTTGCAAGTTAGCCCTGAATTTATACTTAGTGGTTTTTCGTTGATATCCTTCTATGAAAAACTTCCAACGCCGATCGATTTTATCGTACGATGCTGACATGGCACAACTAGCTCGGGATACATGGCACTGAAGACTGGTGACTTAGCTTGCGGGTATTGGTCAAACTCGGGACTTTATTCAAGTTATGCGCTCTAAACTATACCTGGGATTGCCGATGTCGAAAAGGTATCGGGGATCGACGCCCAAGGATAAACCTATCGCATAGTTTCCTTTGGGTTAGAACGTTTCGGAAGTCAGCGATCAGGGAAAAACTTTAGCATAGTCCGGATGTTCATCGCGATTTGATCTTCTCCGATTTTGCTAAGTGCGTTGGGTATCGGCCATCGACAATATCATTTCTTTGTTTGTTTAACGTTTATTCTCTTCGCCTTTCATCGACGCCGAAGGGGATCGGTTTTAGGCGATATCCTTGTGTGATCTTTGTCGCGAAAGAAAACTTCCTTTTGCCGATGGTGAATCTTTGAGCGCGTCGGGGGAGAGTGTTTTGGCTGCTGATTCCTTATTTAAGTGTTAAGTCTTTTTCTTTTAATTCATGAGTTTTCATCGATTCAAGCAAACTTTGGAAGACTTAATGAGAGTCAAAAATGATAAGCAAAGGAAACATTTTTCATAATGAAGTGGAATTAGACAATGCAAAATATCAAGTGGTACCCAAAAAGTAAAATTCGACATAGGATTTTTAGAGTGTTTTGAGTGCTCAACATATTGCTCTTTCTTCAATAGAAGCAGAGTATTAAGCAACGATTACTGCAAGTCAATAAGCCTTGTGTCTTCGACAGATCCTTTCAGAGTTTGGATTCCATTAGCAGCATCCGACCACCCTCTAGTGCGACAATCATAGTGACATCAAGCTTGCCAAAGATCCATCTCAACATCAATGCAACAAACACATCAAGCTACATGTTCACTTCATAGAAAAACTCATTCATGATCAAGTTATTGAAGTGTTATTTTTCCCTACAAAAGATCAAGTTCTAGACATTTTCACAAAGTCTCTTACAGAAGTGAAGTTCTCCAAACTTTGATCTATGTTAGGAGTTGGGGAAGTTGTCGTTAAGGGGGGATAAGCTCTAATGCTTCCTTTCTTCTCCTATTGTGTTGTCTTTGTAAATCCTTCAATCTTATCCTAAGTTGTTCTTAAGGGGGGATGTTAGGATATTTAGACACTTAGAAGTTAGTTAAGATCTATTTGGTCTAATGTGTCATTAGGTAAAAATGTGTTTCATTAGTATGAATTACTATGCATTTGTAGTTAGGTAATTCGACAGTCACGATATTTTCCCAACATAGAGTGATCTCACGGTTCATGTTCTCCTCGATATTAAGGGCTACATTTATCTGTGGCTTAACAATCGATTGGTCCATGATCTCTATTTAAATAACATGGAGGGTCATTTGTCAATGACCGATTGTGAGAAATTCTCTTGTAATTACTCAGTAATATTTTTATTTTGCATTAATAAATTGCTCCAAGTGGCCATGTTGGCTGGGTGTTGGCACCCAAAGTTTTGGGTTCATTTTTCATGCTCACACAAACGAAGTTGTGTGCGCTCATTCCGAGTTTTGTACGCCTATTGGAACCCAAAGTTTTGGGTTCATTTCGCGTGCACGCATAGACAAATTTGTGCACACTCATTCCGAGTTTTACATGCACCTAAGATAATGCACAAAGAATGACAAGAAGTGTGCGTCGGACTGAGTTTTGATATTGCGCACCTAGCTCAAAGTCTACCAAGCATGCGTTGGTCTGGGTTTTTGACAATTATGCCAGAAATCAAGAAGATGCACGTTAGAATTAAGAAAGGAATCATCGGAAAATCTTTTACAATAATTAATGCTAGCGGCACAAGGGAACATGGAGCTAACAAAAGGTGAGCTAGCGAGGAAGTTAAGATTTCCCTTATTCCATAAGGCTACGTGGACTGCATGTAGGTGCCAAAAGCGTGCGAGGTAGTTTGTCAGTCGAGTGAGTGGAGCATAGCAGAAAGGGCAAAGCTCCCGAGCAAAGAAAGATATAATAGGAATCAATGACATCAGAGATAGAGTTAGATCATTAGATGAGATCCATTGAGTTGTTGGTATCGAGCTCACTATGAGACTTTTGTAAATTTGTAATGCTTCTGAATATAATTTTAAGTCTATCATATGTCTAAAGTCCTAAAAGGATGCACATTGCACAATATGTTATATTTCTGGAGAATTATATTAGAGGAGATGTGCTACTATGTTGTTGTTGAATATAGTTTGCTTATTGTATGTTTTTGTTCAATGGAATGAAAGGAATAATAAAGTTGCAACAATTCTAATCTATTGTGCGTCTATCATGTGTTATTTGGATATGTGTGTATTGTTTTACTTATTAATAAAAATAATCCATTGGATATGGAATGTGGGAATGCCATCCGAGATGGATCATGGTTTGTTTAGTCCTTCATGCCTAACACAAGACATTATGGACTCTGTGATTCTCTCTGCATCTCGGGTGAGACCTTCATCGGCCTTAGCTGAGGATTGATATGTCGATGTTCTGGGGTTTTTGTTGGTCAACTCTAGACGAACCCTAGGTCTAAACTCCCCAGTGTTAAGAAGGATGCGCACAAGCGTGGAACAAAATGCCAACAGTGGGGCCATGGATGGCTCCCCATAGGGGTTTTACCACATAAAAACATTGGTGTGTTGATATTTGATCTGGTTGTGTGAGTGGTTATTGATGGTGTTTGTCCTCTATTGGAATACTTATGTTTTCGAACATCACTGACCCAATCTAAATCAATCAAACCAACCAAAAAAGGAGTTTCCCATGAACTATAATATATCTGAAACTGAATTGTACCTCAAACATACTGAATTATCCTTTTTGCTGCTTTCCAATGGATTTTATGGGTTGTTTGGATATATCGGGAAACAAAACCAACAACAAAGGAAATATCAAGATGGGTTTGAGTCAAATATAAGAGGCTACCAATTGATTGACGGTACAAAGTGGAATAAACTTCGGGAGTAGTACAAGTGGCATCAAGTTTGACTCCAGACTTGAAGGGAAAAGGCCTGGTTTAGAATCTTCCATGTGAAAGTAGGAAAGAAGGTCACAAGCATACATAGACTGGGAAAGAAAAAATCCTTCATTGGTTTGCAATACTTGGAGGCCAAGGAAATAATGCAAATAGCTTAAATCGGTCATTTCAAATTTCTTTTTAAGGTTGGATTTTACATGGGTTAAATTTTTTAGGATCAATATCAGTGAGGATAAGGTCATCAACATAAAGATTACATATCATGATATGGATTCCTACTTTCTTGGTATAGACATCAAGGTTAGAATGACATCTAGAAAAGACAGTGTCAAGAAGAGATTTCTTAAGGCAAAAAACAAGGCTAGAGTCATTTTGGACATAGCTAGGAGGTTGTTCCATGTAGATTTCTTCTTTCAAATCCCCATGCAATAAGATTAATTGAACATCCATCTGATGGACCTCCCATTTATGTGAGACGACAAGGGATAGAACAAGGTGGATGGAATTCATTTTGGCTATGGGGGGAAAAGTTTCATTATAGTCAATGCCTTCAAGTTGAGAGAATCATTTTCCAACTAACTGAGCCTTGTGTCTTTCAACACTTCCATTCGATGCATACTTAGTTCTATACACCCATTTACATCTAAGAAGTTTTCTTCCTTATGGAAGAGCTACAATATCCCAAGTATCGTTCTCCATTAAGGAATGTTATTCTTCATTCATTGTTGTGTCCCAATCTAGGCGGCTATAAGCTTTTGAAAATGTATCTAGATCACGAGTCTCTGAACTTGAGCCAAAAGAGAGGAGGCTTGCTAGAACTATGAATGTGTCTGAAGTTGATATCTAGGATCAATGGCAAGATCACCAACTACTTCTCATGTTGAATGGGCCCATCTAGAAAGTGGTGGCGCTAGTGCAGGTGTGGGGATATTTATATGTATAAATTCCAGACATTAAATCATCAACCCGAGGGCTTATAAACTTATGAGATGCAAGAAAAGTATATGTAGGATCATATCATATTCTAAGATCTATGTGCTGATGAAAACAACTTCAAACAATCAAAAAATTAATACACTTCGAGACTATGACTATTAGATCAAAGATCAAGCTGGTAATTGTTAAAACACGAGACACACCAACATTTTGCAACCAATGGTTACTATTGTGACAGGTACTCCATTCCAAGTCTATTGATTTGATCTATTTGATAAATTGTACTTATAAATGAGGATGTATTATGTGATAATAAAATGACACCAAACACACCCAAAAATGAGGATATGATTCTCTGAAAATTGTTTCTCATCTAATGTTGAATCACTGAGGTAGAATTGTGGGACAAGTACAAACTTTGTACTCGACAATACTCCATTTTAGTTCACTTAATAAATTATATTAAAGAAATCCTCGTTCAGAGATATATGCAATCAAAACACATAACTAATTAATGCAAACAAGATTATTTACATGGGTAGTTTGTCAGTCAACGAGGAATTAAATGACAGGTATGTGTAGCAATGGAACTCTTAACAATATATTGTTTAGAGGGTACTATGTTCCTATTCATGACCAAGGAATGACAATGAAGCATGTTGATCTTGATCCTATAGAAACTATTTTTTCAATCCTCATAGCATCAAATGAAATTGTACTCAGAAATTAAATAAACTCACACAACATTGATGAAATTGCAACTTTAGACCAATAACATTCACACTACTGGATAGCGTTATCTCTTCCACATGAATTGAATTAAAAATGAAACTACAAGGATGAAATAAAATAAAATCAACATACTATCATAAATGCACAAAAAAATCTAACTAATATGTTACTTATGAGACAAAGGGGGCCATGCCTTCACTCAAAAGCATGCTTGTCACACACCTATGAACTCAGGAGATTAGTGTTGAATATGCATAGAAAATGGTCTTTTTATTTCATCATATAACATGGTACGATATCTAAAAGTGAATCTCATTCCTTCCCTTCTCTGTCTCTAGCTATCCCCCCCCGGGCTCTCCCCCAATCTGATATCTCACCTTACTTTTATACATATAACTTACATCTCATAGAAGGGAAGTGGTTACAATAAAATGAGACCAGATCCCAAATACATAGATCTACAACCAACAAAAACTTGATTAAGGAAATGGAGGTTAACTAATGGCTATTTGATTTGTTTGAATAACATAAAAGCACAACAACATCGTACTTGGAAAAACACATATTCTCAAATTCGTCCACAGGAGGTGCAACCATCTGGAACATTGAGGTGCTACCACAATTCAAGGCATTACCGGACATCTAGAAAAATATGTCTTGAAGATCCACCCATATTTACCTGGTCGTACACTTTATGAGAAATGTTCCTGCGTCTTACTCAAATTATCATGTTCTACACAAACCGATGTCTTGGATTTTCCAAATTTGTCTTCATCATATCCAAAAATGTCAAGGCAAAACTGCTTCTAGAAGCATGCTACTACAGGAATTTCGGTAGTATATTTGTGCTACAAGAACAAATCCAATAATCTCATCAACTTAGAACAATTTGAAACTATTCTATCCATTAAAACAAAGGAAATGCAACATTAGGCTAAAATGATTACCTCTTGAATCAAAATACATGTTAATGACAAAATGGTAGGTATGGAATCACCAAGGGGTAAAAAAATGGGTGAATGATAGGAAATATGGTCAAAATGGGTCCTTTAGACTGCACCAAATGTGACAAAATAGGGACCCTACATCAGGTTCATGTTCAATGGACTCATCTGGAGGAAGGTGAGCAAGCGGAGGTGGGTTTTCATCCTCATTGTCATCATATGAAGAAGAAACCATAATAGGAACAAAACATGGCACAAATGTCGAAGATGGCTTTTAGGCCGAAAATAGCACAAACGTTGAATTAGGCTCGCAGGCCAAGAGTTTTTCATCAAATTTAACATCTCTTCTAATAATAATTTCATTGGAATGAGGTTGAAGAAGTTGGTAGTCTTTGACATCTTCAGAATATCCAACAGAAAAACGCTTATCACTTTTAGGCTACAATTCTACACTACCAAATACATAGAAGTGACTTACATTTGGCTTAATTTTAGTTCATGCTTCTTCCGGTGTTATATTTTTCAAATCCTTTGTGGGAGTGTGATTTACTATGTAATTTGCATAGTCGATGGCTTCCACCCAATAATGAAGACTTAATCCCTTTAACCATTGGTAAGAAATTTATTAAAGCTCATAATCATAACCATCAACAAGTACCTTTTAATAATTAGCCATTTCTTTTAATGTGTGATTATTTCTCTAAGCAACACCATTTTGTTGTGGTGTATATGGAAAAATATGTTGCATTTGAATGCCATGTTCAATGTGGTAACTTGTAAATTTTTTGTTCACATATTCGCCTCCATTATCAGTTCTTAACCTTTGAAGTTGATCTCCAGATTGTTTTTCTACAAGGGCCATGTAGACCAAAAACTTGTCAAAAACTTCACTCTTAATTTTTAAGAAGTAAGCCCAAGTGTGTCTAGAGAAGTCGTCAATGAAAGTTAAGAAGTATTTGCACCCATAGAAATAATGAGAAGAAAACATACCACACAAATCATTGTGAACAAGTTGTAAAGGGGCAGAGGCGTGCCAAGAAGCATGTTTTTCAAAACTATCCCGATGATGTTTTCCAAGAACACAACCGACACAAACACCATCTTTGCAAGAAACAAGAGAAAGACTAGTCACCATATGTTGATTACATAGTTGTTGCAATGAGCAATAATTTAGATGACCAAACCTCTCATGCCAAAGTTTGCTCAAGTCATCGCTATGAGCAACAAAAACTAATGGAAAAGATGATGACCCAAAATTGTCAAATTTGTACAACCTTGTAATATCATCAACAATTCCAGTTGTTAGGACATACTTAGGATATTTTAAATCCTTGATTACAACTTGGTGAGGTGAAAACTGTATGCTTTTATCTTCACATGAATGAGTGATCTGATACACTAATGGAAGGTTGTAGGAAAGACTTGGAACACATAATACATAATTGAAATGACCATTATCTACCTAAATTGTTCCATACCCTACAATACTAAGAGATCTATCATCACCAACAAATATGTTTTTGGTGTTACATTCATTAAGAGCAGAAAAGATGGCTTTATCCTTAGCCATATGATAAGATGCTCTAGAATCAATAAGCCACTCATCAAAAGAAGAAGTAGATGTTGCATTAAAGGAGAAACTAGAAGCGGAAAGTGCATGCCCATGAGAAGAAGAGTTAGAAGAAGAATAATCAAGATTGATGTTGGGCTTCTTCATTGTTGCTTCTAAGGCTTCCATCTTTTTAAAACATTTAGACTCCACATGACCATCTCACCCGCATAAGTTGCAATGCATGTCAATATTCTTACTTTTACATTTTTCTCCTTTGTCACCATAGGAGTAGAAGCTGGCTGAGAGGGTTTGTGACCTTTGTTTTGCTTGTTGTTTTGGCGAGGATGTTGCTTCTTGGGATGCTTGGATTTATCTTTCTGTTGGGCCACTAAGTCTTTGGTAGATGTACCTATAGAATTGATTACTCCAAGTTGCAAAAGTTTATCTTTCTCTCTAATCATAGAGTCACAAAAAGACTCAAGAGTGGGTTCTTTATAAGAATCCCCTAGAGCTTCTCCAGCGGCAGAAAAGGTAGATGCAAACACAAAATATGTAGTACCAAGCTTAGCAAGAATAACATTTATGCAACGACCATCCTTCAGATCCATGTTACAATCTTTAAGAAAAATTCTAAGCGTTTTGAACTTAGATAAATAATCTTCAATACAAGGAAAATCATTGGGACTTAAAGTCATTCACTGATTTTCAATCTGCTGGGTTCAAATGATATCGTGTTTACCAAACATTGCTTCAAGTTTTTCCCAAGCTTCACCTTGTTCATCAATTCCTTGAATATCAAACCATAAATCTGGAGAGATGGAAATTTTGATTAGTCCATATGCTTCATCATTCTTATTATCCAATTTGGCTTTCTTTTCGGCATCAATGGGGGCTTGTTTTTTTCTTAGGTTAATCTCATACAATCATTTACTTCTTAGTACATCCTCCATATGGGATTTCCATGAGAAGTAGTTGGTATTGGTAAGCAAAAGATCACTTGGAGAAGCCATATTAAAATATGCAGATAATATGGATTCAAACGCTGTAACTAGTGGTCTAAATGGAAACCTCTTGAAAAAATAGGCTATTTAAAAAAATGGCACTGAAAATAGACTTCGGATGTGAAAGTTATACCATTTAAAAAAAAGGCATAAATGGTAACCAAAGAGACACGTGGCAAGTAGAGGTTGGTCCAAGTGGTGACGCCCCTGCTTCTCTAACTTTACTATAAGCTCACTTTTACAAATAAGTTATGTATGAAGTGACCCACTTTTATAGAATAAGTGAGATTCACTTTTATAATGAAGTTACTTTGTAAATTAAAATTACTTTATAAATGAAAGTTACATGCAAAAAATAACTTCAAAGAAAATATTAAAGTTATTTAATATTGATTCACTTTTATAATTTAAGTGAAATGCACTTTTTTTTTGTTTACTAGTGTGTCCATGACTTGCGGGACTAGCCTTTGGCTAAGAAACTGTGACCCAGGGGCATATAAGTTGTCAAAATAACTTGGGGATCACACCCGAATTGAGCCACACCAACCGTTAGCTGGCTGGATTTTTCAGGTGTCTCCTCCCAACTACAACGAATTTTGAACTTGGTTTTCCCCACAAATGGAACCCTTTGAAACCAATCACACTTGCGGGATTTGACTAAGTGAAATGCACTTTACAATGAATGCATGAACTTTTTCAAAAATAAACTTAAAAGAAAGGACTTGAACTCAAGACCTCTTACTAGTTAAAATGAGTTTCAACCAAGTGAGCTAGTGCAAAACATGTTATAATTCTAAAGAAGGAGGATGAAGGTGTTGTTGTTGTTGAAGCTCCACTTCAAAGAGTGTGCTTACCCCCAAAACCTTTGTTTATGCATGTACATACAAAAACAAGCGAAATTTTTGAAGAAAAAAAAAATATGAATCTCAACAATAATGTGGTTAGATCTTGGTTAGCTTACCCTAAAAATGCAAGTTTTATCTATGTTTCTTATTTGTTAGGTTCACATACAAAGCAAAGCAAAGAGAATATACATTACATCAAACACTTTCCGCTCTGTTTCTGATTTGTCTAGATTGCATAGAGCACACAACAAAGAGAATACACAGATCAAAATGAATAGCAACCCAGAAATAAAAATAGAAAACCAAAATATTAACTCTGTAATTTTTTTTTAAAGGGTGTATTCAAGCTGTATACCTTTGTATTTGACTAAAATGACCATAACTTGGGCAAACATAAACCTTTTAGAGGGAAAAAAAAATCATTTCTAATTAAAAGAAGCATTCTGGATGCAATGGAACAATCCTCTCAACTTGGAAATACATGGGAATAGCAATATTGTTAATGCGATAACACAACTTCAAATCTTGATCTACAATGGGTGTGGGTCTTCAAACGGGCTTTGATACCATGTTCGAAAAAATAGGGTATCCCAACACAGGATGAACACCTTCAACAACCACTCTTACAACCAAATCAAAGATCAAGACATTGATGTTTTTACTTGGTTAAAACCCTCAAATAGGAAAATAGTCCACAACCCCGACCAATATGGCCACTTAAGGCAATATATTAATGCAAAAGAAAAATATTTTACAAGAGAGTTTCTCACAATCGATCATCAACAAATCACCCTCCATGCTCTTTAAATAGAGATCATGGACCAATCGAGTGTTAATCCATGGATCAATGTAGTCGTTAAGATCAAGGAGAATATGAGTCGTTCGATCACTCTATCTCTAGGACATATCGTGACCGTCAAATTACGCAACTACAAATGCATACTAAAGAAACATACTTTTACCTAAAGACACATTAGACCAAGTTGATATTAACTAACTCCTAAGTGTATAAATACCCTAACACACTAATGATACCTCCTATCAACATATTGCACCAAAGTATTATAATTAAATTATTTAGTGCACTTATGTTGATGGGACGCTTCACATATGAAGAAGGCACACAATATCCCATACAATTTGACAACATGTATGCCAATGTGCATATCACACACCACCAATAATGCATTCAATCAACATCAACACATTAAGAAATCCACAACAAAATATGCCTCCTTTCATTGGTGTGTTAAAGCTAATTGCGTGTACCATCAATGGTGAGAGGTGTAGCACACCATCGACAACAAGTACGCCTATGTGCATTTCTCAAATCAACAATAGTGCATCTTGGCAACATAAATGAATTGCCAAATCCACATTAAGTATGGTTTCTTTCACTTGGTGTATTATGGCTAATAGGATGTAACAATGTTGGATGATAAGATGCACATGCACGTAGTCAAATTGAATGCATTGTTATATATTTTATTGATCCGTCGTTTTGATTGGATGTACCATGCTTAGTGCTTCATTCACATCACCATTTTTGGTCCATGATTTCCTACATCATCGCAAGGTATCACTAGAAAATAAATTTCTATGCACGAAAACTATTATAAGGTGCACCAACAACATTTTTAAAAATGAAACAATTAATCAATTTTACACAAAAAGAAGAAAAAAATCATAGACTCTATAAATAAAGGTAAACTAAAGAAAATTACTTGGTTTTCTCTTTGCAGTAGATAAGGGACGACTATGGAAATGTTAAAATGCTTTAGATGTTTTTTTTCTTATCAAATTGTGAATTTATATTCACCCCCGATGGAGAATGGGGACTAAATTCAACATTTCAAAAGCACCGAACTTCAGTGCAAGGGTATAATGAAAAGAAATATCATTTCTTGGAAGGGAGGAAAGCATTGAAAAATGGTAAAATTCAGAAATTTGATCGAGGTAATTTTTTTTATTTTACACTAACCATTGTAGGCCTTTGGTTTCGACAAACCAATGCATAATTTTGTATAGTGCATTGGTGCACTTAGATGACTAGGGCACATTGAAGCACTTTTTTCCACAAAACCCTTCACTTGCCACCTCTGCCAAAAAACCCCGCTAGATAAGATAATAGAGAAGAGACCATCAAACCCTAGTTTCCTTGTGATGGGACTACATTTCATTTTTTTTTTTAAATATTATCATCATCCAAGTATTTTTCCACTCACCCTATCTCTATGTTGTGTAGGTTGTTACTTTGGCTTTCAAATGTGTGATATCACAGTCTTGGACATTTGTAATGTCTTGTTGGAATGACACTACCTATGAAAGCATCATGAAGTTTATGAATCTTGACCGAAAAGCGAGATCCTTGACATCAAAGGGTGATTGTTCCATGTCCTAGAGGTAAAACCTATAGTAAATATTTATTTGGTTTAGTACATTAAGAAATGTCACAAATTGATCAGGCACACACATGAATTCCTTGTGTTAACTATGTAATAAACCATTGCACACAACGCTATGGTATCCATTCAAGTATCATCCATCACATAGAAGGTACAATATAAATAATTATTAGCATTGCTAGAGGACTCCATTAATGGTATTAAGGAAAAATGATCAAGGTAATTTTTTTTTTACCCTAACTATTGTAGGCCTTTGATTTCAACAAATCAATGCATCATTTTGTATAGGGCACTAGTGCACTTAGACAACTAGGGCACACATAAGCACTTTTTTCCACAAAATCCTTTGTTTTCCACCTCTACCAAAAACCCCTGCTAGAGAAGATAAGGGAAAAGAGATCACTGGACCCTGTTTTCCTTGTAAGGGACTACACTATTTTTTTTTCTCTTTAAAAATATTCATTACCATCTAAGTTTTTTGTCACTCACCCTATCTCTATGTTGTGCAGGTTATTACTTTGGCTTCGTTATGTGTGATATCACAATATTGGAGATTTCTAATGTCTTGTTGGGATGGCACTAACTACAAAAGCATCATGAAGTTTATGAATCTTGACCTCAAAGCATGATCCTTGACATCAAAGGGTGATTGTTCCATGCCCTAGAGGTAAAACCTATAGTAAATATTTATTTGGTTTAGCACAATAATAAATATCACAAATTGATTAGTCATACACATGAATTCCTTGTGTTAACTATGTAGTCAACCATCGCACACAAAACTGTGGTGCCCATTCAAGCATACTCCATCACATAGTTGGTACAACATAAATAATTATAAGCACGTATCGAGGACTACATCAGTGGTTTTAAGGATTATTTTAGAGCTACATCACAATTTAGAACCTATTGCATTTCTCTAACATAACCTCGACACTCTTTACTACACAAGAAGGCCTAACAATCAATGTTCTCATGAAACATTAAGATATCAAAGCCTCTATGTATGCTTCCAGAGAAACCTATTATTTTGTTTAAAGAGCATTCTCAATGACTCCATCATCATCATCAAACTAGGACACACATACCCCTTGTCGAAGGCATGTTGTTACTTAGAACATTGACATCTCATTTGTCTCAATAACAATATGGGTGAGTGCATGAAGTTGATGGCCTCAAAAGTGATTTTCAAAGTTTTAGAAATCTTGTTGACATTGTGAAAACCTATAATTTTCTCTTGTTTATAACTTCTTTCTTTAAGAGACCCAAGCTTGGCAACTTCGTTGACACATAAGCTAGGAAAAATAATCCTTCCAATGTTTCTCTTCTTCTAAAACATGTATACATTTTTCTTTACACAAGAAATTTGTGCTTCTCCAAAATGCATGCATGTTTGCTTTAATGGAGAAAAGTCACACTTCTCCAAAATGTGTGCACATTTATGGTATCTCAAAATGTTAATATTATGGTAGCTGCGGGAGGTATTTACCCCCACGTGTGAACCTGACGAGAATAGAAGACTCCGGGAAGCAAGAGAAACCCTAATGAATTGGCTAATAACCCTAGAAGCCTTGTCGGCTCAAGAAGATAATTTATATTAGTCTATTAGCCTCCAAGAGAAGAAGTCGGCTAGAAATAATAATAATATACTGAACAGACACTATCCAGAAGGAGAAGTCGGCCCCAACAAATCTGGCAGAACCAGTATAAATACAGGGCGCCAGTTCTCATTTGTCACATCTCAGGACTGCAGTTTTCCCAGTTGGTGCGCACTGCAGTTGCAGTTGGTGCATAGGTTTGGAGGAGGGTTGCAGGTGCAGCTGCAGCAGCAGCTAGTTTTAGTATTGGCTTGAATATATCTTGGCTAGGGTTTGGACTATCTGATCAGCTTTTTGTGATGCGCTATCCTTGGGGATTGATGCGCTACTCCTTGTTTGGCTATCTAGCCTAGGGTTTGCTTCCGGAGGAATTCTTAGGTCAAGGTTAAGGTGCTCCGAGGGAGGCTTCGGCCTGTGGTTGGGTGACGAGGGTATTGTCAATGGTAAAACGAGCACACCATCTTCTATATTCTAACACAAAACACTCACATGTTTTGAGAGCCCTAAAAAGTTAAACTTCATGGAATTTGATCCATGTTTTATCTTGATCTACCTTTTTGGCCATGGGACCCATCCATGCACTGCCCCTAATAGATGAAATTGAGTGGAGGAGGCAACTCGAGCATTATTCCCTAAAGAACATTGTTGGGTCTTTAAGCAATAACCCACCATATAAAGCACCTCTAAAGGGTACCCTTG
>SNQJ01S0042722.1:80816-91223 GCA_010110895.2 Picea sitchensis
ACGAGTGTTGACCTTAAGCTTAAACTAGCATCTTTGAACAAAGAAGATATTGAATTGTTTGTTGTATATGATGCTCTTGAACTTGTACCTTCAATTCCAAGAGAGCATGCTGCTATTGGGAATTCTAGCTGAGAGGAAATGTCAACATTTATGACTAACAATGAAGAAATGAATTAGGGCAGCCCAGTTTTGAGTTAGAAGGGCTAATATAGGATATAGGAGGAATTAAAGATTGTATGGTAGACTTAGTTTGAGAGAAATAAGGACATTAAGATAAAAAATTAATAGATTTTTTTTTACCATGTAAAACCATTATCTCACATGCAAAAGACAAAGAAGCTTAAGTGGGAAATTGGAATACTGACTATAACTAGGCTTTTAGGCCTCAAAGGGGGGACGTTTTCGAGAATGTTTTCTTATAGACATTCTATAGGAGACTAACTCATTGGCCAATTGCAGCATTCATATTGCTCTTGGAAACTTCTAGGCCCAAGCTTGGCATCCATACCTTCTGAGGAATGTTGTGTGTAATGTTGAAGAACCTCGTTTCTTTTTTTTTCTAAATCTCAGTCTTATATGACAAAATTACAAAATTACATCATGTACTGTAAAAGGATTTTCTTCCTCTTCCAACCCATGCCAGAGGATCCAACATATCAGAGTGTGCACCATAATCCAAATCTCTAATGTTTTTTCTAAGGACAAAACCTTTAACAACTACTTGAATCACAAGTTAGTCTGTTAACTTATGGAACACAAAAACTTACAAATGAGCTCATTACCTTCAAAAGTATGTTTACAATTGCTAATACAAAGGAAGAAGAGAGTGGTCTGTCTAAGCAGCAACCAAAAGGGGTGAATACTTTGTGCATATAAAACCTAGTCTCCAAGAAGGAATGCCCTCCAATGCAGAGGGTGGTAAAACAAGACAGAGAAGTGTGATGAGATATCCTTCCAAAGGGACCCGGTGAAGCCACAGTTCCGGAAGAAATCTGCTTTAAATCTTCCTTTTTACTAAACATATCGTCTGTCACTGAGATGAGATCAGGTTGGCCTGTGTTTGCTTGGAAATGAAAGTAAAGAATGGCTCAAGCTGTAACTCTAATCTTAAAAGCACAAGTAGCCCTCCAAATCAATGTTATCAGAACCGGAAACCAGATCGAACTAGTCGACCCCAAAAATGCGAAACCGGACCAGAGCAGAAAAAAAACCGAAAAAAAAAGGTCGACCAAAAACTACATTAAATATTCAAATTTTGAAAAAAAACATATATATTCATGTGCATCCATATGAATCCAAACCATTTATACGCAAATATGCAAAGTTTCTCATTTATACAACAAGTAAGACTGCATATAACCAAAACAACATGAGTGCAATCCATCTCTGAACCAAAATACATCAACAACGAGGCTTTAAATGGCTTCTAGAGTCCAAAAAAAATCACGCTACAACAAATAACTACATATAATCAGGATAATTACTTATATGAGGATCCTCATCATCAGTGTCACCCTCTAAGCATTAAAATAAGATAGAAAAAACTTAACATGCCTAATAAGTGATTTTACTTGAGTGAAGGGTACATTTTTACTAGGGTCACGACATAAGGTACATAGAGGGCTTGGTGCTCTTGAATCTTGATTAAATGCCAGTTCCATACCCTCATACATGATAGAATCCAGTGGAAACGTTGCAATCTTGCCAATCTTGAAATCTTGAAAACTGTTAAGTCTGCTGAATTTTGAATGGGACCTAAAATTCTACTTTCTCCATATGAAGTCCAATGAGGTTGGAACCACTCTCAAACATCCTGAAACAATTAATGATAATGTTAAAAATTTAAGTAAAAGGATGAAAATAAAAAATAAAGGAGAATGTCACTTTAAGAAATGAAAAATAAAGGAGAATGTCACTTACATTACCATTACCCTAGGGTTAGGTAATATTACCATTACCCTAGGTAATATTAGAATTTAACATTACCATTAACCTAGGGTTAGGTAATAGGCCCTCCTTCCATTAAACAATTGATATTTAAATAAAAAATTGAATTATGTGGATCCATGATGTGTCGTATGGATGCTGTATGGAACCGGCCGGTTCGGTACCGAACCAGCCAAAAACAGTTCTGTGCCACCAATCGGCCCAGATTTGCCTTCAAATCGGTTCAACTGGCCGGTTTTTCCGGACTGGAACGGTTTTAATAACACTGCTCCAAATAGAGTAAATTGTTTTGAGTCGTTTGTCTTCTGGATCATTTACCTCCTTTTTTGGTTTTCATTATCTGCAATGATGTTCCCTGTTTGATCCACCCATATATATCATCATGGGTATCATATTTATATATGGACTTGCCATTAGGCCAAAGTCTTTCCTTCCAGCTTGGTTCCAGGCAGTTTAAGGCCACTTTGAATCTGTCACCTGGGTCAATTACCAAGAAAATGTCAAAAATGATATTTTTATATTTATTGTGCAGTTAACAGTTCTGAGCAAAATTCCTCCAAGAAAACCAATCACCTTTCTCACTAGCCCAAATATCTGACCAAGTGAGAATGCCTTTTCTTGCAAGGAATTTCACGTCAGACTCGAAGAGTGACTCCAATGAGCCTGCAAGTGATCTGAAACACCATATACTGCTAGATCTCAAATCTCTGCCCTCTCTAAACACCAGCAAGTTCTAGGAGAGGAGTTGAGAGACCACTTGCCATGCTTTCTAGCTTCTGGAGATCCTTTAACAGTGAAGTCCAAAGAACAGAACACAATGTCAGCCAATGTGAAGTTTTCTTTTACACCAGAAATTTGGGAATCTGTCATGATTTTATGCCTTGAGAGAATTTGCCAATGAGCGTCACCTTGTGCATCTTCTAACAATCCATTTTTTTCTTCCAACATCAGTCTCTGTGCGTGAATATCTGTAAGCCCCAAGCCTCCTTTGTCTTTCAATTGGGTGCCAAACTCCCAAGAAGCCAAGGGAAGCTCCCTCTTCCCACCTAATTTACCCCAAAGTTAATTATGGAATATCCACACAACAAAATTCGAAGCATTTGGGAGTCTAGGACAAACAAGAAGAATAGTACGTATGTACTGCTGCAAGGATCCTAAAGACCACTTCAATCCTTCCAGCTAGGAGAATGCTGAATCTCACGTATCCTTGAGAGACACATATAGAACAAAGGGGATCTCCAAGTATCTGATTATAATCCTTTTCGGGATTCTTTTCCAGGAAGAGTTGATCCAATCAGGAATAATATCCAGTAACCAATATTTTGTTTTGCAATGACTTCTGTCCTTGATGCTGAACAATTTGTATCCAAACATTTGATTGCACCCTAAACAGAGGATTGAGTTAATTCTAGAGAGAGAGGGCAGAGAAATTCAACATAACCTTCAACATTCAACATCTCTTGAGCTCCAAGCAAAGAAATTCCTCTGACTTGCCCTTGAACTCTAGCTGCTTGTAAATGTAATAGATTACCTAAAGCATCAGTTACAATTACATACAACGGAGCCAAGGGGCAACCTTGCTTAATTAACTTCTGTAGAACAATAAGGTGGTTAGTTGCCCATTAATTTGTATCTTAACAGATGCTTTAGAAGGCAGGACATTCACTGCTTTCCTGATCTTCAGCCAAACCCAAGCCATGCCAAACTATTTAAAATAAAATGCCATTCTATTCTGTTATAGGTTCAATCAAAACCAATTTTAAGGAACAGAGCTTGCTTATGAGTTTCTCTAGCCCGCTCAATTGCTTTCCAAGCTAGCATAATGTTGTCTAATATGGATTTTCACTCCAGGAAGCCAGTCTATTTACCTCGTACCAGTTAAGGCATAATAAATTACCACTAATAACACGATTAAAGGTGAACTATGGAGGGATGTGGAAGAGATACAGTTTTATTAATAGATTAAGCAGGATTACTCTAAGAATTGGCCTACTATCAACTCTATATGCTCAATCACAATGACTTCAGAACCCACTGGAGGAGCTCAAATCCATTTGCGTTATAACAGCTGTGGCAATTTAAAGCACACTATTAAGTCTAAGTTGCACGAAACGTGGAAACAAGTACAAGTTTCTGAAACAGGAACGCTTGGAAATGTGACCACCCTGTTGAGGAAAATATATGAATTGATCTTACTCAAGCATTTTCAGACTTTACTTGGCTAACGTAAAGTAGACGGGAATATCACCCTATGTTTATAGCCAACAAAAATAATATCCTAACTCACAAGTATTAATTACGAGTGTTTAGGCTAGTCTTTTATAACCAAAAAGCTTGCTGAAAATTCACTTTTTATGTATTTTTTGAATATATCAGTTGCTGAAATAAATATAAGAATAGAAGTAAAGACACCAAGGTGATAATCAAGACAATTGAGACATAAAACAATCCTTTATTTCATTCCAATTCATCAAAGAGTCATTTTCTTTACAAAATCTCATACAGAAATCTTGGACCAAAGTCAAACTTAGACATCTCCGATGGAACATACAAAAGGACCTCTGACAGAAAACCAAAACTGAACTCTAAAAGCTGGATCAGCTTGCCACAGATTGTTGCCCACTTGACTCTGCACAATAGCCTTTGTCAGTCATGAAAACTAATTCACAAATAGACAAGTCTACACAGACTATCAAAGATAGATCAACACCTCTGAAGAACAAGTGTCTGAATGATTTGATTCAGCCCTGAATATTGCTGTCTATAATAAGACCCTGCTATCATAAAAGAAAATTAGGCTATGATGAATTTATGAATGAATGAAAACTGAATTGTCTCAACATAAACTCAAAGAGCAAACCTTAGCATGCTTCTGCCTCTATCCTCCTCTTGTTCCTCCCCTTTCTTTTGCTTTTAACAAATCAGAATTGGTTGGAGTAGTTGAACCAATTCATTAGTTAAGCTAACTAAAGACTCAACTAACTTTAGTTAGGGGGGAAAAGTAATAATCATAATAGGGTCATAAATAAATAATAACTAGTAGGTGGGACCCCTTGTGACTCCCTTTAGTTCATAACAATCATAACAACTATAGCAGAATCCATTTGTTAAGCAAACACAACACCTTGTGCCTCCCCTCAACATATTTACTTTTGACAATTTTAGCTCATAAAATTTGAAAATATTTCAAAATAATATTCATATATCCAAAATAAAACATGTTGTCCAAAATCCATGAAGTCAACTGTCATAAAACAATAGATAATATAAAATTCAAAAGCCATATTTTCCAATCTGTGATGCAACCCTTCCTTGGTTGCTGCTGTCACCTCTTGATTTTCCTGAATTTGCCTTGGGTTGGGCAGAGCCTTTAGGCTTTATCTCATTGATCACATGGAAAAAATCGTCCCTCAAATGCATCCGTGAAGACATGGATTTGTCAGAGTCATTGGAGGGTGAGGAAGGGGCAACAATAGCTTTTCCTTTATCAAATGCATGGTGGGCTTCAGTCTTCAATCTCTTGCTGGCATGGGAGGATTGCACTGGCGAGTGGTTAGGGGCAGTTTGGACAATGGGGTTCAAAGGTGGAGGAGTAGGCAAGGTCAAGTTGGGCCAGCCACGGTGTTGGGAGACTATTGGGTGAACAATCTCCTGCCACCCATCATTTTCAGGGACCTCAGGCTGTAAAGAGACATGAGGAGGCACAGGGATACCAGGGGCTTGAGGGGCTTGGAAAGGAGGCCTTTTAGGCCTAGGTTGGACTATTCCCTGCCCAATCCAATTAAAGAATCCAACATGAAACAATTGGCCAAGCTCTTCTGAATCAACATCAAAATGTATAGAGAACCTGGGCCTTCTTGGGTCTCGGTTCCAGTTACCTCTACTTTTCCTCGGCCATGGCTTCCCCGACTGAAAAAACTCATCCTGCATGTGTAATCGATTAGCAAATAGTCTTTTAAATAGCCATGCATGACAACTCTTAAAAATACGAAATAGATTTGGCTCAGAATGTATCAGGCCCATGCAATCCAATCCATACAAATTGTTCTAATGTTAATCAACGAGCAGGGGGGTGAAACAATGTTCTGGGAAACGTGAGGGGTTTGTATTGAGCGAAAATATGATATAATGAAAGGGGAGAAAAAAATGGTCACTGCTCAATGATAACAACAATCGACTGTAAATCAACCAAATAAAACCCCACTGCAATCTGTTATCACTCCAGGAAACTCTCCTAGGCTGTATCTCAGAGATGCCTGATAACTTAACCTTTTTTGTAATTATTTTCTCAATGATGGGTGTGGGTTTGGATCAAGATGAATATCTAAATCACTAGATTGTATCTTCGAGACAGTCTAGCTATATTCATGTAGTACAAGGCCTTCAAGAGCTATTATCAGATAGGTTTGTAGATCAAATAGATAAGAAAACCAATCAATTAACCAGAACATACATAAACAATATATATGATGGGTCAACAAACTAGTAAATGATGCTTATGATTCTTCCTTAAATATCAAAGGTAAGATGACAGTTACCATGGGACCTTTAAACATAGACAAAGAAATGATTTCAACTCATAGGCATAGAAAAAGAATAAAAAGAGAGTTTGACAATAACAATGAAAGAAGCTTGTAGGCTTAATATATTAAAGAAAGTGTCTTTATCACAATAACAGTGGATTATAGAACTCAAAATCGAACCCTTTGTTCATCAAATGTTCTGGGCTTTATAGCCTTTACAAACAGTTTCAAAATCCTAGAATACTGGATCGAATTTTGCCTAAAATAGAGAGTCAATAACTGGCCCAAGAAAATAGGCAAAGATCCTATAAACTAGGTCAATTCCTATCTTTGGACGATCTTTATGTCCTTAAGATTTTTTGGCAGGTGTAGTGAGCCTTCTGAGGCTGCTGGATTTTATGTGATATGAGAGAAGTCGAAAATGACACCTGCTGACAGTCAGACAACTTTATATCCCTGAAAATAGCTAACCGATTTTGACCTTTCTTTCTTGTAAAGCATCTCCAAAATCAAAATGAACTCTTGATAAGGATGCCATTAATTATTGTCTATCGATTGGAACCATTCCTGAGGCTTTTGGACAAGGAAAACTTGGATCTGTGCAAAAATATTAATTTTCTGCCCTATCAGTGCTTTCGGTAGCTAGAATAGACAGAATTCGGACCAATTAGCTACCAAAAGCTTTGCTTTCGGTGGCTAATGAACAATCAAAATGTTCGCCCAAGCCACCGGAAGGTTTGTTTTAGTGAAATTATCAAAATTTCAAAAATACCTTTTGTCTTAGCTCAAAAACGCCTTAGGGCTGATCTTTTAAGGCTTCTGCATCTTGCTCAAAGACTGTAGGATTATTGGCTGCCTTTGGTTGATTTCATTGAACTGCCACCTCTGCTAGGGTTTCAAGAGTAACATGTGTTTGAGCCTGGTGTTTTGAAGACATAGCTTGCTTCCTCAAAGCCCTGACCTTTTTCTTCAAGGCCTGAGCTACTCTCCATAAGCTGTTGTAATCTTTTACAATCTTGTCTTTCTTTTTCTTTTCCTTTATGCTTTCATGTGCTAATCTTTCCAAGGATGAGTTGCTTTCTGTAAAGTTCTTCGACAGGGTTTCATATCTGGTTTTAATTACCCTTTCTAACACTTCTTGTTGAGCTAACTTCTTCTTAAGCTTCTTGATTTCCTTTGATTTACTCTGCTTCACTCTTTTGCTAGATGAGGCATCTGCAACTTGTGGTCCTTGTTCTTCTTGAGGTGTAGGTGATGGAAGCTCTTCATACCTTGCTGTGAAAACATCTACATAAACTGAATTTTCATGCCCTGTGGTAACTGAATCTTCGTGCCCTGTTTCAATCTGATGTTCTTCATCCTCCGAGTCGGTGTAAGGAAGATTAAGAATGCTCTTGTTCACTGGGGTTTCTTCGGCCTTATTTGTTTCACTGTTGAAGTTTAGTTTCTTCTTAGTTTTGTTAAGCTTAAAAGAACGAGAGGGTTGATTAATTGGAACTGGAGAGATAGCTCTCCTTCTCCTTTTTCCACTTCTGGGAGTAGAAGACTTCTTGGAATGAGGACTCTTTTTACCCTCTGGCTGTACATCAGTCTGAAAATCATTCCAGAACAAGAAGTAATTCCACTCTTTGCTTCGTCTTTGCAACAACTCACAAGCCAAATGTTTAATTAGACCATGGTGGGATAGTCTACCTGCAACTTTATTGGGCTTGGCCTTGACCTGATGTCCCATCTTAGATAAGCTTTTGTGGAGAAAATAGGGTAGATTTAGTGGGTTTCTACCAGTAAAATGATTCATGAGTTTGAAATGGTAAATCATCACCCTATTATATCTGCCTTCGCAAGTTATATAGACCATAATGGCTTTTAGTAATTGTTGCCATTTCTTTTCAAGGAAAGACACAGGAATGTCTTTTTTCCATATCAAATCCTTGCGTTCTGGTTTCAAGTAAGACTCGAATTCAACATTATTTGTGACAGTTGTTTTAAACCATTTTTCGCCAGTCCTGGGAAGCTTTGTCACTTCGGCTATGAGGGCCTCATCCACCTCGAATTCATCTCGACCGATGACTGCTTTCCTTCCATCGAAATTCAGGGCAAAGTCTTCTGCCACCTGTTGGTGAGAACTTTGTAATTTTTTACAAAAATTATAGCAACCTGCATCCCTGAAAAGTTGGCATACCTCCGGGTGCGATTCCAAGTAACTGATATCGTCGAGCTCTTTCCTCAGAGTTGATCCTCCTTTCTTCATCTGTCGTAATGCTCCTGTACACCCGCGATTGAAAAAACGGATTTTGGGGGAAAGTTACACGGCGTAGACTTAGGGAGATTTGGCTTGGCTGTGACAGGGACGAGAAAAATGAGGCGAGCATCATATCGTGGCGCTGATTACAAGGGATGCGAAAGAGCATCTTGTGATTTGAAACAATCATGGTTGATGACTGAAAGGTACGTAACCATGTAGTTTGATGAAACAACGATCCAAAAAGATTCACTATATCATGCAGAGATCAGCGCCTGGTCATGAATGGTTTGTTCTCCTATCTTTTCGGTGGCTAATTACAATTATAAAACTTCAAACCCGACGGTTTCAACGTGTGAAAGGACATGCTGACTCCTCCCTTGCTCCTGCGATTTTGGTGGCTAAAATAGCCCTGAATTTCTTTGTTTAAGCTGTCGAAAGCTAAGGCTTTCGGTGGCTAATGAACAATCGAAATGTTCGCCTAAGCCACTGAAACCTGAGATTTGAATTAGATCAAATAAAAACTAAACAAAAGTTTATTCTAACTTTATTACATGCATAAAGCTCTAAAAAATGAGCTTTAAAAATTAAAAAAAAATATATTTTTAAAAGACATCCTATCACCTAAAATGAAATAACTCGATTGATTTATTTGAGGAGATAACATTGGCTCCTATTGGGGGTGAAAGCCTCACTGTGAGGTTTCAAGAACCACAGAGCCAATGCCTTTCCTGTAAAACGAAAAATCAAACCTATCTACTAGTGCTTCCATTGGGCAAGGAGTTATTTTGCAAAAACAAAAACTGAAAATAAAATTTACAATGACAAGGCTTTGAAGCCTTAGATGAAATAGAGTTTCAGAAAACGCCCATTGACTGGGCCACCAAACATTTCTCCACCTTCCAGACTTTGCAGAATGAAGGTGTTGTTGTGTTGTACCTGAGTTATCATGAAAGGACAGGTCCACAAAGAGTCAAACTTGCCGTGCTTGCCTTTATCTTGTCTGAGAGCATCCCATTTTAGAACCCAGTCACCAACCTGAAAGTTGTCCACCTTTGTTTTTCTGTCAAAAGTATTCTTGATCCTCTTTTGATGAGCTTCTGATTTATCCACCAGCTGTTCTCTGACTTGCTGCAATTCTACCAAGTTGAGCATTCTTCTCACCATATCATTTGATTCAGTTTGTTCTTCCTTAAAGAACTTAGCCACTGGCAGAACTAGTTGAATGGGGAAAATGGCATATGTGCCATAAACTAGTTTGAAAGGAGAAGTTGCTATAGATTTCTTGATAGTCACTCTGTCGGCCCAAAGAGCAAACTTTAGTTTAGAATCCCAGCTCCTTTGATTCTCCTCCAACAACTTTCTGATGATTCTGACTAGACTCTTATTGGATGACTCAGCAAGGCCATTGCCTTAAGGGTAGTAGGTGTTGATTTGTGTACCTTGGGAGGTGTTCCCCATGTGTTTTCCCTCCTTAGCACATGTGGGAAAGTCATTTGGCACTTTGTCCTAGTACTTTATGTCTATTTGTACTTTGACTTTGGTGAAAGTGCATTATGTCACTTTTGGCAAAAGTGAACATTAAATTACCTTTTTGGTGATTTTGAGGGGACATAAAGTGACTTAGGGAATTAACCCAAAAGTGGGTTATGAGATCACATTTATGAGGAGTGATCTCAACCTTTGATTAGGGAT
>SNQJ01S0042722.1:95510-107430 GCA_010110895.2 Picea sitchensis
CTGCTCTCGGTATTCCATGTCTAGGACCATGTGGGCCTCGAGACATGATCTCCTAGTTATCCCTAGATATCGGGGATAACAGTGACAACTACAACACCTACTTGTAATGTAGCAAACTTTAGAAATATAGGTTAGAGGAATGACAATTACAACAATCAAACCTGGAGTCTTCACCTCCAGTGTGTTGTTCCTTTGAATGCACTGAGATTCAACAAAGTTTCCTTCATCCTGCAATTACCCTCATGACAATGATACAAATAATATATATACAAGTGCATACCTGAGGGTACTGATATGATTTCTCCAATGGCACATGGCTGATCTCTGTCCTCTGACATCTTCATGAAGGAGGTAGTCATAGTGTCACCTTTTTGTATCACCCACAATAAGTCTTTCTTTGAAGTCTTGTCTTCCAGGAACTTGAAGTTGCTTGATCCATCAAGCTTATCTTCCATCATAGTTTTGTTCATCATAATTTTAGATTCTTCACAACCCCTTGTCATCTGGGCTAGAAAACCTAACAACTAGGCTAGGTTAGCACTTTCAGGTTTTGTTGGACTTATGACTGCCAACAATAAGCCTTTGAAATATATAGGAGAACACTGGTGAGCTGAAGAGCTCCTTCAATGAGTTGCAGAAACCCTAATACTAAAATTTCTGTAGAAATTAGCGAAACCGTAGGGCCAAAATTTCAAAATGCTCGGAATTTCAATCTAAAGCTTTCTGAAGGAGGTCGTACACTCCTATGGTATTTTTAGCCCTAACGTCCAAGTGCCAAGTGCTGAAACCTCTTAGAAAGGTAGGCCGTACAAAATTTCTAGAAACCCTAGGAGGGCCGTACAGTTTTGTAGGAGAGAGAAGATGGCTGAAAATTGCTTGTGCAATGGGTTCTTCAAGACCTATGCTCTCATACCATGTTGATTTTTCAATAATCTAGGCTTAAGCATGAAGTTCATTCCATTTTAGCATTTTACTTAAACCATAGACAATTTGTTGCAGCAACCAAGATCACAAGAAGAAACACCATGCACAAGTACACAAGAAGTATCTTGGGAAACCCTTCTCAACAAGGGAAGAAAACCCAACCAATCCTTTGCTATAGTCTTCAAGAGAAAGACCTTCACCACCAAAAAAACCTATCACACAAAAGGGTGCTCACAAACCCTAGAAGACTAGCGCCCAAGAGAGGTGCGCACTTTTCCCAAGTAGATGTACTTGCTGAAATTTCCAAACTCACACAAAAGATATGATTCCTCAATGGGGAATCTACCTTTACTTATATTAGACTTGACTTGTCAACAAAAGTGTCTATTGGCACAACAGGGCCGACCTCTCTAACTCACAATATAATTAATATTGACCAGATTAATTATCTTTTACATTAATTATCAATTACATTAAGGTGGGGCCGACCTGTACCCTTTACATTACAATTAGGGTTACAGGCAGGTCTGACTCTTAAATAATATATCAAGGGATCTCATACACCCACTAGTGCTCAGTCACTAGGGGCACATCCATAGGGATGTCCATATCTATGGCTCACTGCATTACACAGAAGAACCACTCTCACTAGCGCTCAGCCACTAGGATCACGTTCACCTGTGCTCGTCCACAGGCACGTTCACTCAACAGATCTTCTTTCCCACTTCATTACACATGAGAGTCATCTGGAGTTCATCATCAACTCTCTGCTCAGAGGAGGATAATACATCATCTTCATCTCTGTCTCATGACGATGCACCCAAGTCTTTGGGAATTCACACGTTCACCTTGTGCTCAGCCACAGGCACGTCCAACTCTGCAGATATCCTTTCTCACTGCATTACACAGGAGAATCATTTGGAGTTCTTCTCAATTCTCTGTAAGGAGGAGGCCATCTCTACGTTCCATCTCTGTCTCAGATAGGAACGACACACCCCTCTCAGGGGCTCTCTCTCAGGTTTGTGTCCTGGAGAATGTCTCACATAGCTGCAATCATCAACATTTACCACCAGACGTATGAGGCATTACCCGCACCAAAAGATTTGCCGATCTAGAAGCACACTTTGGGATGCAAGTCCCTGGGTTGATCTTGTTATGGCCTGAAAATGCAAGGCTCATTTTTGTATTTTTGAGGCATTCTTCTCAGCAGTACAATGATGGGCATGTGAACTTTGGAACATGGTACAAGTTATTTGTTCGAGCATCACCTTGTTGATCATCCCTAGGAAAGGTGGTGATGGAGATCCATATGTTTTCCTTTTCTTTCACATGTCGAGGGATATTCACGTATTTTTTAGGCATGTTTTGTTGTTGAGTTCACATATTTGGAGGCACGATAGCACATGTGGCAGCATTTCACATTTTGGGGACTTGGCTATGTATTTTTATGCATGTTTCTCCATTTAGAGTACCTTTCACTTTCCCCAAGGCACAAATTACATATTTGGAAGCATCTTGGACCCCTTGGCATTTTCCACTAGCTTGAGTGCACACATGAGGAGGGACACCAACCTTTCCTTATGATTGGAAATAGATTATTTTCCTTGCCACACCCTATTCACAAGAATATGAATCACATAGACACCTTTATCTCTTAGATCCCGAAGAAAGAAACACCTTTAGGAAAGGTTCTCCCTTTCCATTCCAGGGTATCCTTTGTCTATGAATGTTGTCATTGTAAAATATTACATTTTTTTCATGTAATAAGTTTTAGGTCCTATTTATAATCCTTAATGAAGAAACTTTATCGTTCTGCAAAGTTATTGAATATAATTTCGATGTACTGAATGATGGATTAATATAGAATATGGAGATCAAACATATCTGTCTTTTGTTCCTGTTTTATTCTTGCTATATTCAGAGTACTGATCTATCATTTTAATCTTGTCACAAACTTGAAGGGATAAATTAAATTAATTATTTTATGGTTTTTTTCCTTGGAAATGAAGATTTACCATTATTCAGATACCTCAAAAGATGGAGAACACCTTTCCAAATTAGATGAGGAGGTTGGTACGGAGAGAGAAGTAAACCTTAATCGTAGTAAATGGTCAGCGGCATGCACTGATAATGGTGACAACTGGTTCTTATCGAAAGCAAGTACCTGTGGTCAGAGTGCTTTTACACTCAAAGATAGGGTAAGCCATCCTTAATAGTGCATTTTGGTTCCCCTGTTCATAATGTCTCCTATATTACGTTTTTTCTTTTACATTGCGCGGAATACAATTTTCTGTATATATATATATATATATATATATATATCCTATTGATGCTTGGATGTGTCTTGTGTGAAGTTTTCCAGATCCACAGACAGATTTCCTGATTAGATAATGTGATCACTAACACACTATATGTACGATATAAAGATAATTCTTTGAAGGAAAATGCAACTGAGAAAAAAAGCTATTCAAATCAATATTAGTTATCACTGCATAAGAAAATAATCTAAGCCTCAGCTTACACTGAAGGTTCTGTTTTGATACTGTTAAAACTTTTAGATGGAATTCGAAAGGTGGATAAGCATATCAGAATAGCTATTTATTATTCTTATCATAACGAACTATACAGCAATCACTGTCTGGACAGTTAAATGCACTAGGATGCCTTGACTTTCTTGCCATCTCAATCATGTCATTGCATGCAAGAGATACACCTTTATGATGCCATGCACTTGTGTACAAATTTACCATATATTCTGTGTCATTCGCCCGTTGATTGGTACTATTTCTGATATGAATCTCAATTAGTTATCTTCAATAGATGTATTAAAAAACCATAAGCATGATTGTATGGATGCTTGTTATCAATATGAAGGTCTTTGGTATGCACTAATATTGACCACTATCTCTAAAGTTCTCATTCCTTGCTTTGGATACATCTTTATATTTGGTCAGTTCTCAGGTATGTTCAAAGATTCCTATGTGCACATCACACATTTGTTTTGGAAATGCTGCTTACAGTAACTTAAGGGTGTCCTTCACTTAAGCTTCTGCGTTATGATGGGCAATTCTATGCCATCAAAATCACCCAGGAATTGCGTCCACTGGGAGGGTTTTAAACCCGTGTCTCAGCATTAATACAAGCCTGATTACCTCGCTGCTTGCCACTAAACCACACACCTGTGGGCTAACATCACACTTGCAGGAAAAACACTATCTCTAATGTTAGTAAAACATTTGAAATACTCTTTTCAATTTTGGAACAACCTTTTTTATTTCTTTTGAATCTTTGATATTAATCAAAACAAAAAAGCTTAATCAACAAAACAAGGTTTATAGCTTCTAGAATACTGATTTAGTGTATATATGGTTTCTTCATCTAACTCTCACAGTGAGGAGTTAAACATATTATTCTCTATCCCTTCTCCTCTTAGCTAATTCCGTGCAAACTGAATGTTTCAACTATTCTGCAGTCATATATAAAAAAGTTTATGGTGCATAATTAAAGAGTTTTGCAAATTTTATCTATGTATATTTTTTCTTTGTTTCTCTGTGTGTTATTGCTACAATCTTTCTCATTGTTAAACATGGTATCAAAGCCAGTCCAGGGTGAGAGAGAGAAGACATTTGTGCAAGGTGCTGAGACAACCTGGAAATGCTATGAATGTGCATACTTGCTTAAGAAGGTACATAGATGGTTGGGTTAGCTGAAAATGTTTGAATTTGATGGAGGAATAGACACTGTAACAAGTTGTTTGCAGAGCAAGAGTTTGCAACTATGTTGAAGAGAGAAGAGTAAGTGAAAAGATTTACTATTTGAAATGGGTTGGAATTGCTTAATTTTCTTTTGGATGAAGAGTGAAGGACAGATAGGTGAGAGGAATAGGTGATGCATATTTGGAAATGCGGCTGCGGTCTGCCTCCAAGTATTGTGAACCATTTTGGGTGCCTGAGGGTTTAGCTTAGGTAAGTTTTGCAGTTGTGGCCAAACTGAAAATGTTTGTTTCCACCAGTGGAAGAGATGGTGAGCCTATTGCAGGCACATGTGGGGCTCTCGATGGAGGAGAAGGTGCATGTGTTGTTGGTAGAGGTGGAGATGTTGGTAGTGTTGGAGACTCAATCGATGGTTAGATGTATTGGTAGTTTCGTTTTGAGCAAGATTCGCTGCGAGGGAGCTTTCACTTGTTGGATGATTAGCTGTAAAGGGAGTCCTGAAAATAGTACTGCTGGACATCCAACAAGCTGGAAATTTGATTTGATTTTGTTTGTAAATAAGGTGGATTTTGATATCCTGTGGAATGCTGAATGTTTCAGCTATCCCCCAGTTCTATAAAAATATGTTTATAGTGCATAATGAAACAGTGTTGCAAGTTTAAATGTGTATCTTTTTTTTGTTTGTGTGTGTTATTTCTGCAATCTTTCTCAAGTTTTGACGTATATATCTTGTTGGTGAAGTGATTTTATTTTCTTAGGTGTCAATTATAGTTGATTAATGCTTGACATTTTTCTCTTGCTTATGTCAGCAATATTTGTTTTCTCCGTTTTTTGTAGGTCCAGTCTGCTATTGAAGTTGTGAAGGTTGAAAGAACACTCAATACATCAACATTGGCTGCACTGTTAAAAGAAATTTCACTCTTAGCATCCCAAGAGCTTTCTTTGCAATTGTCAAATGGCATTTCAAGACAAAGTCATGTTGAGTATCCCGAGGTAGCCTTCTGAAACATCAGTTATTAAATTGATCACTATGCAGATAGTGAAACACCTTTACTAAAAGAGCACCGCCTTGTTGGCAGAAAGGGAAAAATGTTGAAATTTGTTTCTGTTATGCAAGCCTCACTATTGGACTTCAGTCACTTGAGATATGTAAAGTGGGCTTTATCAAATGTCTTTTATGGATTGAGTAATGCACAGAGTGCAAACACAAGTTTACTACTTTTCATCTCTTATGAAAATCTCCTTTTCAAGCATGGCACTTCCATGTAGTATCTTCTCTATAGATAAAAGCAAACTAAATCTCCATTTCTGTATTGCTGCTAGGAAAAGTATTGGCATTATAATTTACAATCTTCATTTTTTGCAGGTTACTTTAATTCATACAGAGAATGAGTCGACAATTACTAATTGTTATTGAAGTATAATTGTTCTTTTGGTTTATAGGAAGACAAAAGTTAAGGGAGACTGTTACCACCCAAACTAGCAGTCCTCGGGGGATGGCTAGTTGTTGAATTTTAATGAAGATCTGTACCTTGGACAAGTGGTTCCTATGGGTTTTTAAACTTTTACCTAGGAATGTGGTCCACAACTTAAAAGTGGGTCTTTTCATAAAGTCACTTTATAAGTGGTAAAGTGAACTTTAAATTAGAAAGTGAAAAGTGACTTAGGAACTTAATGCACCAAGTGGGTGTTTATTTAAGTTGGGTGAGTGAAATTAAATAAAGTGAATATTAATGGAGCATTTAATTTCAACCGTTGATCTTGGGCAATGTGAGCCCTTGGATCAAAAGGAAACCTAAGAGTCACCTAGGGATTCTAAAGGAGGAAAAAGACCAAAAGAGCATTCATTCTTTCCAAGAGAGATTGAGAGATTGAGAGAGAGCAAGAGAAGAGAAAGTTTCTATAATTCTGGAGAAGAGATAGCAACAGAAAAGTGGCACGAATCTCAAGGCAAAAACAAGGGCACGGATTTCGAGGCAACCAGCAGGAAGGAGAATCCGTACAGTACGGATTTGGTACGGCTGCATTTATTGTTCCTGTTCAGTTCGTACAACAGCACGAAAAACGAGGAGATCAGGCGCATTAAACAGATCGTACAGGTTGTACGGCTGCCATACGGCCGCATTTATTTCTGGGCACGATTTTCTATAAAATCGTACAACATTTAATGCTGTGACAGTCCGTACGGTACGGCTGTCTGAGCACAGAATTTGAGGTGGCTGTTTTGGGTGTCTTCCAGTCAATTTCAAGCACGGAAATCGATGAAGAGATAAGTTAAATGTCTGCTGGTTTTATTTTTGCTAAAGTGTAATTTCCAAAAATTGAAGAAATAAGAAGAACTCCCTCCCTCTCACTGGTTTTCCCCACATTGGGGTTTTTCCAGGGTCAATTGACCAAAACTCATTGTGTCATTAAATGTATGCTTGCTGGTTTATTTCTGAGTTTTTGTACAGCTATTGAAAAGATCATTTATTTCATGTGTTTCAGTCAAATTTCATTTTAAATATTTAATGCATATTAATGTCTGCAAATTTCATTAATATTGGGAATGGGCATTAAACATTTGGAGTGATAAGGAGTGGTTGAAACCGGGATTGGGATAAATTGCAGAAGTGAGAAAAATCAACACTAGTGGGAATAGAACAATATTGGAAATGCATGACTGTCACCTTAGTACTATCTCCCCTGAACTTTAGGCTAGCTCCTAGAGACCAAGGGGGGTATCCCAATTCTATCAACTACACATCTCAATACACGTTAGATAGACCAGTGCCTTAATAGCCAAATGTCTTAAGAACGTTCAAACGAAAGTTAGGGAAGAACTACTATAATGTAAAAAGGGTTAGGAGCTTAATTTAACAAGTGCTGATATCTGAAATAAATAGTTACAACAGAAATATAAACCAGCACTACAAAATCACTCTTTGAATGACAAAATATGTACCTTTTACTGCACAAGAGTGAGATCTTGTTGCACAAATCAAGGGTAATTGATATACCTGAGTTATACCTTGATTATTTGCTGTAAATTGGACTAGCTAGCTGCTGTTCAAAGATTCTAGAATCTGAAATAAAATATTTAATGTAGAAAATTGCAGATTTTGACCTTGAAAAGTGACCCAAGAGTGCTTAAAAGCACTTAAGATGAAAATCCTTGGACACTTTCTGCTGGGACAAAGATATATTAGTGTAAAAACAGCCCAACAATGATGAAAAGCAAGTACAATTGAATATTATCCAAATGATTACTTCAAACTTGCAAAATTGGTGCAAATCCCCCAAGGATTTGGCCAAAAAATCTACAAAGTAAAATATAAAAGCAATGAACCTTCAAGGAGATGAATTTCACCGTTAGAATACTTTAGATAAGCTTGATAGACAATTCCAAAGTGAAATAAGAGCAAGGGTACGGTAGATTTCACCAATTTAGGGTAAAACGCTAGCTCTAGGGTTTCAACAATTCTGATTTTTATTGCTATAATTAATTTCCAGAATTGAACAAAACCTTAAATCAGCCACAAGAGTGTTAGATATAACAATAAACAACAATCTAAGAGGGCTGATTTGCCTCCTAAGACTAATAATCAACGATTTAGCATATTTCCATGGAAGAAAATGTCTAGAAAACAAAGATAAACCGTTAGCTTCAATCTAGACAACAAAATAAATATTTTTGATGGTTTATATCTTTTATATTTTTTGTATTTTTCTAAGAACATAAAAGAAAATAATTAAATTTTAGGGTTTTTGGTTGGTGAATGTAGCCTTATCTCCACCTAGGGCTTATGGGGTCAAGGAGTATGCCCCTCTAAAAATCGATTATCCCTATTTAAGGATTAGAACTAGAGACTAGGGCCACAAGGTTAGTAGTCTATTGCTAATCAAGACAAACCAAGATAATCAATGCCCTACAAGAAGGGTTTTCTCAAGGGAATAGCCTTCAACAAGATCAACAAAAAACTTGAAAAAAATGCTTGAAATCCTTTCCAAGGAGCATAGAACTAATCAAGACAAGAGACAAACCCTTACCAAATCGTTTTAGAGAATGTTACCCCCAACCTAGGGGTAACTAAGGAGATCATGTCTTGAGGCCAACTGATAGCAGACATCGAGTACCGGGAGCTGGATGGGTAAAGCATAGCCCCAGAGGGCCCTTCTTTTCAAATTGATGCATTCTACACATCACCAACAACAACATCCACCACACCGGCTTGGTCCTAGAGGGCAATGGGTCTTGCTCCATGAGGTAATGAGTTCGGGTATCATGGTAAGTGTCACTCTAATATTTGAAGCATTTTGAACATGTTGCAAATAATCTTTCCTGATTTCAGAACGTTTGCTTGGAATTTATGCTCTTTGCCTTATTTAAACATGGTGGGTGTCAGGTTATCCTAGCAAGTTGGTCACCCTTGGGAATAAGGTGCTATTGGGGGGTTCCTTGAAGAGTTATCGCCCATTCCCTATCATACTTATCACCTTCCACACTTCTTCCATGTCGTCTCCTTATCTTTTGGGATTTTCGGGTGTACTGACCCGAGAAGGGATTTTACCTTATTTCATGGGAAGAAGGGGATAAAGGCCCAGAGGTGAAAAGTAGCTGGAAAAAGATAAAAGCCTAAAATATAACCTTTTAGATGCTCACCCAGACACGTCTTAGAACAATGAACTGCTTCTCTTAAAAGAATTAAAGACCTGTAAAAGATCAAACACATGATAAATATCCCACTTGAATGAAAGACTAACACAAGTGCATTAGAACGCTTTGGTGGTTAACCCTATGGCACTTTGTGGACCTCTCCTTTCAAGTGACACTATGGTATTGCCCCCTGCCCTTGATTTATCTTGGGAATACATAGTTTTTGGACTTTAATAAATTAATGGTAATAAATGGGCTTGGAAAAATGTTGCATCACGGATGAAGGGAAACTCACCCTCTACAAAGGAACCCATAAATGAGACAATACAAACCCTTGTATGTCATGAACCCCATGCCCAGAAGCTCACCCCACTCCACTTCACATGCACACATGACTTAGATAGGCTCTACTTGGGAAACACCTTAGTCTCGGGGAATGTTTGACCCAATAGGATGCCTTGAGACCCCTCCCACACCTAAATTTGAAAAATTGTATAACGTCTTTGAGCATTTGTTTAGTTTGGAAAGGGGTGTTTGATGCACATGTTCAGGGGGTTTGCTTATTAGATGTGGCTTACTTGTTATGATGCTTGTGACTCATGGACACTTGGAGGGCGTATCTGTTTTCCTTTGCAGGACCTTGCCCGGTGGACATGTATTCATGAGGAGATGATCAGTTCAGACCTTCATGAGGGCTTGATGCCCAAGGATGGATGCAGAGACCCCAGGCCTAGGGCAAGATCGTGATGACCAGTTTGCAGAATGAAAGAAGAGGACGTTGCCTTTGGAGGCACCCTGGCAGGCCTTGACGATGAGTTTCCACCCTTCCCCACCTGGACGTTGGACTTAGGAGGCCTTGGACGTCACCCTAGTAGCCCATGACGTCACTCAGGGCTAGGGCTTGACACTTGCAGATGTTGGACCATAGTTTTGGCATGTATGACATGGAAACAAGCCTTTGGAGGCTCAACGCTCTACTAAATGACCTCAATGTCTCATGGAGAAGGCCTAACGTCACCCTCATTAGGGCTGTTTTGTGAAAATTGATTTAATTTTTGAATTTTAAGAACAAATTGACATGTAGGCTTTGTTTTATGAAAAGACACAACTGTTGGTTAAATAAGCTAGGATTTCCCATATAAATATGGCTGTATGAATTCATTTTTTCATCATAACTCATCACACACAAGTTGTGGAGTGAAATTTTTGTCCTCTTTAAGGGATATTGGCTGAAATATCTACTGCTCATCTCTTAGAGAGGCTTTTTGGTGATGTATTTTGGCTATTTTCATGGTGGAAAGGTCTTCAACTAGGGTTTGTCTTGATTATTCTTGGTGAAGTAAGTAGAAAATCTGCAATTTTGTTCATGTAATAAATGCTTGTGGTAAATTTTACTTATTTCATGTTGAAGGTTATGAAATTGCTTGCTTAAACCCTAGGAGAGAAACATAAGGTGCTGCTTTCTCTCTCTAGCTTTTCTACTTGTTTAAATTTGTCAAGTATACCTTGTTTAAAAGTGATCACTAGAGCCCTAAAGTGCTAGCACTCTAGTAGCTTCACTCTAATTGCTTATTGCATAATATATTTTCGATAGTCTAAGGAAGGAAGGTGCGCTAGGGCCTAAAAGTGCTTATGCCCTAGTAAATCCTTCTTCAAGACTTGGATGTTTGAGGCCTTGAAGTGCCAACACCTCTTGCATCCACCTCTTTCCTTTGACAAGTATTATCATTGCTGTTTTCCCCAAGCTATATTGCTGTTGTTATTGACTCCATAAGCCCAAAAAGGTACTTGTTCACTTGCTTTTGTGAGTGATTGGTCAAACAAACACTCAAACTCTCTTCTTTGAAGCTCTTACTAACGTTTACTAACTCTAGCCTTGACTAATTCACTAGCTAACTTGCTGCTGTTGTAAATCACTGCTACAGCCATACTAATCCATACTAATTTGTTTCATACACCTACAAAACTCACATCTAACTCACTCAGAAATTGCTTGTGATAATTGCTAAATAATCTACTTGATAAATGCTAAGTTTCCATGGTATTTTCTTGCGATTCTGAGCACCAATTCTTGTGGCTGTTACAAAACGTTATTGCCGTTATAAACTGATAAATTGCTGCAAATTTGCTTCAGCCACTATATTTTTGGAGTGTCCAACGTCTTTTGAGGCTTTTACTATCATTTTGGTACTTGGAAATTGTTATATGCATGCCATATTGTTATTGCTTCGGGCAAGTACATCGACATTCTTCATTGCCTCAATTCTTTAGACGTAGACACCTTTGACTTTGGTGACCAGTGAGGGGGGTATTTCTTTGTCCTTATCTTTAGCTTACCCAAGGCTGTTGGGAGCGGGGAGCGGGAGCGGGAAGCGCATATTTTCAAAAATCTCCGGGAGGGGGAGCGTTTCGGGAGCGTTTTTTATATAATACATAAAAAAAAATATATTTTGATGCATATATATATATATATATATATATAAAACATGCAGAATGTTGAATCAATTGCAAAAAACATGAAAACATAGATATAAGATCATTTAACTAATTGATTAGTGATGAATCGATGATCATTAAAGCATCCACCATTTAGTACATCCTACATACTACACATATAACATCAATCATAAACATATGTGGGACTCAA
>SNQJ01S0042722.1:121428-131691 GCA_010110895.2 Picea sitchensis
GATCTCACCCATTGATTAGACTTGGCTAGATCTAATCTAGGCCATTGATCTTTTAGGGTTGGCATGAGGAGGCTAAAGAGAGGATAAAGATATTTTTGAGACTTATTGTTCACTTGTGAGTTTTGGAGAAGAGAAGAGGGGGTGCAAATCTTGAGGAGAAGGAGGGCGCACTTCATGAGGGTTTGAGAGAAACCCTTGAGAGCTTGAGGAGAGGCTCTTGGTTGCTTGGAGCTTGCATGGAGAGTATTTCCATGGAGTCTTAGCTTTCATTCTTGAGAGGGAGCCCATTACATGGAGGAGGGGCGCATCTAGAGGAGGAGGGCACATTTATTATCCTCCATCTTCTCATCAGGAGAGGACTTGTTAGATTGAGATGAGGTCTGATGCATAGGGAGAGGACAGCTAGGGAGCTTGCTTTTGTGGAGAGAGACATTCAGTTTCTGGCTCAGTTTATTTATGGTGATCATTTCTGCTTGGAGGAGGGCACACAGGTTGAGAGGACTGGTAGCTACCTGGTAGCAGAACTGCTTGGAGGATTCGAGTGCTGACAGTTTCAGTGGAGAGGCAACACAGGAGAGGACATTCTTGTGGAGGGATTTCTTCATTGGGTCACAGATGAGCTAAGGCGCTTCAGTTCAGTGCAGAGGGCAACAAAGGGAGAGGGCGCACCACAGTTTGGGCACTTCTTTGTCTGGCTTGTGGCAAGGCTCGTGAGGAGCTTGCTATGTATACCGGTTCCATTGTATTTCATTACTTGTTGTATCTCTTGCTTTGATCATCATTATATAAATAGATATCCCAAACTGGTTTTCCCCGAGGGGTTTTTATCCAGGGTCATGTTGACCAAAAATACTTGTGTACAAAAATGCATGTGTTAGTCTCTTAGATCTGCTTTACTTCAGCTGTAAAGATCTTTAGGTGTGTTGTACTTATTTTAGTATGCATGTGCTAACTTCTGGTTACTAAAACTACATGCTAGAGCACCTAAAATTGGAAGTTCAACTGTAACAAATCAACGAGAAGTTCTTGGACTGTTGGCTGTCCTAAAACAACAACAAATACTTTATCAGACAGTTGAAACTTAGAGTCAATTTGTGGTCAAAGATAGACCTAGTTGACAAGATTGACAGGACCTGAAAATCTTCAGGTGACAGTGATAGGATATCCCATTGTTACACCAATCTCCCTCAGTTGCCTTGGGCTTTGGGCAAGTACAGATTGTACGATAACAAAGAAGAAGGAAGAGATACAAACCCTAGACGTCCTCTTTGTTAAAATAATTGATGTGCTCATTTTACCATAGACAATATCATAATATTGTCACCCAACCATAGGCACGCAACCACCCTCGAGCACCTTTAACTTTTGACGGAATTATTCCGGAAAGCCATACTAGAACCAATAGATAAACCCTAGCTGCTAACTGCAACAACAACTCAAGACAAGCAGAGTGGTCCTTCTCCAAGGGTAACACACAAGAGAGAGTCTCCATATCCATAGAACAAGTACTATACACAACTGCAACAACTACAACTGCACTACTCTCTCAAACTTGTGCCATACTTATCTTGTAGATCACCAAGAATATCACCAAGAGTATCACCAAGAATATCACCAAGAGAATCACCAAGAATATCACTTGATAGCGCTAGAGAGCGACCAAGACCAAGAGATGACCATACGCCCTTATTCCTCCTTGCAGCTGCAGTTGAAGTTGCAATTGGAGCTCTCCACATGACTTGTGCTCTGACTGGGTGTACAAATGAGCTAAAATGTCCTCAGTTTATATTAATCTGTCCAATGAATTTTCTGGCTGGGCCGACTTGACTTTTTGTTAATAACATTTCTGTTTATCTTTTGCCTATGGATCCGACTTGTCTTTCTGGATCACATGGGTGACGTCATGGGCCTTCCAAGTCCTACATCAGGGTGAGAAGGGCAAGACCTCCCTGTGTCCAGGGTTGCCAGGCTGTCCCTGGTGGAACGTCCTTCGACATCTCCGGTGCAAACCCTTGATCTGTCTCTGCCCCTGGTTGGGGTCTCAACATCGATCTGGTGGGCTTTTAGCCCTATGGAGGTTCGAACTAATCATCTCCCCATGTGTACCTGTCCATCGAGTGTGGCCCTGCAACATCAAGAAGTACGCCCTCCATGGGCTCATAGTCACGGGGATCATAGAAATGTCAATCACATCTAATAATCAAGTTATTTAAACATGTGCATGAAACCCCCTTTCCCAGATACGTGCTCAAAGACGTTATGCTATTCTACAATACAGGTTTGGAGGGGACGCTAGGATGTCTTATTGGGCTAGTGCTTATTGGATGTGGGATGTTTCCGGGTGAAGACAAATCAAGGCCATGTAAGTGGATGGGGTGGCAAGGAATGTCTGGGCAATGGGTGCAGTGATAACAGGGAAATGTGTGGCTTACCTGTGGGTGTCTCTGAAGAGGGTGAGCTGCACCTTGTCATGGATGCAAATGTTTCCAAGCCCATTCATGCCTTTTATTTTTTTATTCTTATTGCTTTTTCTTTCAAGAGACTAGTTAGGGGACATTGCCCTGGCGTGGTGACCAGTGGTGACAATGTTACCCACAAGCATTTCACGGAAATGAGAAGGCTGGATCGTGATGATACCCCCTTTCTCTTGGCTATGCCACCAAGAGCCACTACCTTGGCGTGTTGACCAGCTGAATGGTAGTGTCATACCGCTATATGCCCATGGACCTAATAGGCTGGCTCGTGATGAGACCCTGTATCCTCCAACTAGGTCTTGATTTATTATTTTTTATGGGTCCCTCTGTTTCTTGCTGAGAAGCCTTTTATTGCTTTCTCGGGGATCGCGGAGCGAAGCATCTGAATGTTTCATTCTTTTGGATTTTATCTTTTGCTAGCTACTTTTACCCTCTGGGCCTTTAGCCCCTTCTTCCCACAAGGCAAGGTACAACCCTTTGCTAGCTTGGCAAACCCAATGCTCGGACCAGTGTATGGGATGGATGAGAGGGAAAACAAATGAAAAGTGGTAAGTATGGTGGGAACGAACAATGACCTTTCATGAACCCCCCCGAGTGGCAACTCAAATCCTATGGGAACCAGCTTACTAGGGCATCCTGTCATTCCCCCCAGGTGTGGTCAAGTGGAAAGGCGTAAGGTCCAAGCACATGTTAGAAGTAAAAATAATTAAATGCACATATTCAAATGTTTTTGAGAATCCGAGTGACACATACCATGATACCTAGACTCATTACCTCATGGAGCAAGACCCATTTCTGTTGAAGGACCAGGCCGATGGGATGGATGCTGCTGCTGCTGACACGGTGGAGGCGCTGAAGAAGAAAAGGATGGGCCCTGCAGGGCCATGCTCAAGTCGATCCGACTCTTGGTACTCCATGTTTAGGACCTGTGGGCCTCGAGACATAATCTCTTTAGTTATCCTTAGGCTAGGGGATAACAGGCTGAATCAATGAAGTTGTGTGAGGCACCTCCATTAATGATAACTGAGACCTTCTGCCCTTGTAGCACCCCCCTCATCCTGAAAGTGTTGAATTTAGGTACCTTGCTGATGGATGCAAGTGTCACCTTCTCATCTGTTGTAAGGCCCTGACTTGCATCTTCCTCTTCTGCCTGTCCTGGGGCTTCTGCCTCTATGTTCTGTAGATGGCCGAAATCTTCATCCTCCTCATGATCTGAGATCATCTCAATGTAGTGGGCTTTGCCCTTACCCATGCATTTGTGTGTTGGATCCCATGGTTCTTTGCAGGTGAAGCACAACTGCTTCCTCCTCAATTCCCTCCTAGTGGGCTCATCCATCCTACCCCTTCCTCGGTCAAACCCCCTTGGGTCTCTCCCTCCTTGGTTCATAGGAGGTCTTTGGTCTCTACCCGCTCGGTTTAGAGGAGGTCTAGGGGTGAATCTCGTCTTTGCTGTTGATCCTAAGTCCCTGGTATTCCAAATGGCATCATGAAAGTTGGTAGGCTTAAAAGCCTTGACCCAAACCCTCAAGGGCTCCATCAACCCTTTTGTGAAGAGCATCATGAGCCTCGATTGAAACACGTCCTGTACCATAACTGCTATCCTCTGAAACTCTTCTATGTAAACCTCCGGTGAACCTGTCTGTCTGAGCTGTGTGAGTTCCCTGAAAGGTAGCTCCGGGTCCCCCTGGTCAAACCTGTCAATGTGTCTCTGTGTAAACTCTGTATAGGATGTGATCTAATTGTGACCTTGTGTGGTCAACCCATGGTACCACCAATCATGAGCCTTTCCCTCCAAGTACATGGTGGTAAACTTGATGGCATCTATCTCCCTCATGGGGTTAAGCTGTAGGTAGGTATCAAGTTTCTGCACCCATGCTTGCACAGTCACCTTAGAAAATCCATCAAAATAAGGGATCTCCATCTTGCCTACCCTGAGTTCCAATTCATAGTTAGGCCTTTGATACTGTTTAGGCTTACCTCGAAACTTGATTCCACAATACTGATCTAGCGTGACTTGCCTCTGGAATCCTGCACTCAAGGCATAAAACTCCTTGGCATACTGCTCAAAGTTGTCCTCAATTTCATCCTCATAGTTGCGCCATGGCTGGTTATCTAGGAATTTAGGTAGATAGGGTCTAGGGGCGGCCCTACTGTGTGTTGCCCTCTGAGGAGCTCCACCTCCATAACTCTGCCCCTCAGTGTGATAACGAGGGCTATACTCTTGTTGATGTCTAGTCCCCCCATTAGATCCACTAGCTTCCCTCATTGCATAAGCCTCCGGTCCCTTCCCTGCATGGGTCATCTGTAAGAGGAGTTGCACAAGTTTTTCCTGGTTGGCAGTCACTCTTTCCAGAGTCTCTGTTATTTCAAGTTGTCCCCTGCGCACAGTTTCCTGGTTTTCCTGTAGATGATGTACAAGGGTGCTTTGTGTCTGATTTATGGAGTGTTGTAACTCCTTGGCAAAACCTGCTAGAATTTGTGGCTCACTGCCCTCAATTGAACCCTCCATCTCCGCCTCTGTTTCACCTGTTTGCTTTCTGCGTCTGCCCATGTAAATACCACTGAACTTCTAAATGCGCTAATCCCCACAAGCTGGGAGGATCAACGCTCTGATACCACTGTAATGTTCCCAAGCCAAATTTTCTGCTCGCAACACTAACTGCTTACTGTTTGTTATGTATGCTTATGTATTTGCAGGTTTACTCATGGAGTTGTGCATTAGGGTTTACTTGATGTTGATTAAGCAAGGGAATAATAGATCTGAAGCATATAATCATAAACAAGACAAGATACACAAAGAACACCAATATAGGACCAATAATGTCAGATATGACCTTTATTTAGATAGTAGGAAGATCCTCTAAACAAGAGATCTGCAAATCTGGAAGAAAACCCCAATAATATCAAAGATGGGTTGCCAACCGATACAATAATAAGCAATACAATGATAATAGCCTCCCAAAGGATGTCTGAGAAGAAGATCCAAGCCTCCAAAGGCTAATAACAAGAGAAGACTGAAGATAAGAGATCCCGATCCAATATACTGCAGAACCCCTCCAACTGGCTGAGTTGCGCACTGCCCTGGCTGTTGATGAACCCTCAAGTTTTGGCCCTCCTCTTTCTGTGCTCCGAATGCCCCCAAACTTTCCCGGAGTGTAGATCGGGCTAGTAGAATCCTCCTGACCAAGTTTCAAGTTGAATGGAGGAGTTCTGCTCCTCCAACTGAGCAAATCCTCAACTGGTTTACGCCCCCCTGGTTTGACTGAATCAACAAGATTTCGTTTTCCCCTCTAGGAGCCTCCAACTGCCACCAAAATCTCCCGAATTATAGATCGGGCCAATATGAACAAGCTGATGAAATCTAAAGATGATCGATGAAGATCCGGGCCAGTAAACAAAGGAAACCACTTCTTGCAATTCGCCCCTCTCTCCTCCAAGTCGTGCCAAGCTCCAGGGAATAAACTGCTAGGATAACCTCCTCTGGAATAGATTAGAAATGATGCTAGGGACCATACGAAGAAAACCCAGATGCTCCTTTGCCAAGAAGCTCCCTCCATTCTTCAAATCGAGCCAAACTCTTCAAGGTGGTGCGCCCCCTAGCTGGAAACCCCCTAGGTTGCGCACTAGCTTGCCTCTGCCACTAGATCAGACCCCTGCAACACTGTAGAATGGTGTGGGAGGATTATTTCATCTCCGGAACCAAGCCTGGATCAAGGTGTTGATTATTCATAAGTTAGGTTAAGCATGTAGTTCATTTAATTTCATTATGTCTTAACCATAAACAAGAATGTTGCAGCAACCAAGATCAAAAGAAGAAACACCATGCAAAAGAACACAAGATATATCTTGGGAAACCCTTATCAAACAAGGGAGAAAAACCCAACCAAATCCTTTGCTATATTCTTCAAGAGAAAGACCTTTCACCACCAAGAAAGACTTAGCACACAAGAGGGTGCTTAAGTCCTAGAAACCCTAGCGCCCAAGAGAGATGCGCCACTTTTCCAAGTAGAAGTGTTTGTTGAAATTTTCAAACTCACAAGGAAGATATGCTTCTACAATGGAGAATCATCTCTTACTTATATTAGACTTGACCACTCAACAAAGGCGTCTATTGGCTCAACAGGGCCGACCTCTCTAAGTCACTATATAATTTATTATTATTATTACTATTATAATTAATAATAATATCAATGTTAATATCAATATTAATTATCTTTTACATTTATTATTAAACACATTAAGGTGGGGCCGACCTGTACCCTTTACATAATAACTAGGGTTATAGGTAGGTCTGACTCTTGAACAATATATAGCAAAGGATCTGATACACCCACTAGTGCTCATCCACTAGGGGCACATCCATAGGGATGCCATGACTTTGATTCATTACATTACATAGATGAACCAGGTCCTCACACGTTCACCTGTGCTCGTCCACAGGCACGTCCACTCTATAGATCTGCTTTCCCACTGCCACCAACAAGAGAATCGTCTGGAGTCTTCTCATCAACTCTGCTGCTTAGAGGAGGCCATCACATCATCTTCATTTCTGTTCACATGATGATGTGCCCAACACTTTTAGGATTTCCCACGTTCACCTTGTGCTCAACCACAGGCACGTCCTAACTCAACAGATCGCTTTTACATCGGATAATCATCTGGAGTTCTTCTCACTCACGTCATGGAGGAGGCCATCTCTACATTCCTGACTCTGTCCCAGGCAGGAACCACGAACCCTTCATAGGGGTTTTCTCTCAGGTTTGTAAGCTAAGAGAAAGACTTCACATAGCTACTATGTTCCACATCTCACAGGTTTGTAAGCTGGAGGATGTCTCCCATAGCTTCTTTCATCAACACTCCCTCTCAGCTAGGGAGGCATTCTTCATCAAGCCAAGTCTCATACCGATGTAATTTGATTTTTGTTTTTGGCTAAGGTCATCCATACACCCTCTTAACTCGGAAGGAGTTCTTCACCAAATAAATTTTGGTGTAAATGTTTGCAGTTTGCTCAGGTTTAAAAAGGTACTACAAGTATACAATTTTCTTCTGCTTCATATCTCTGACATAAGAATATCTTATCTCGCTGTGTGTCAATCCATTAGGAAGCACTGGGTTCCTTAAGGAGCTTTATATATGGCTCTCTGTCATCAACATAGGATCGATCTCATGGTCAAGTAAATTTGTTGGAAATATGGGAAGCCACATTGCTTCGCACACTTACAACTATATATACTCTGTCTCTGGTGCACTTAAGGCTACAAAGTTATGTTTCATGCTGCAATAGGAAACCATGGAAGACTTCAAGGTAGAACATCAACTGGATGTGCTTTTCCGGTTCACTGTACTTTCTTTGACTAAGGAAGATCTTATCGGTCATTTGTCATCCCAAGAAGTATTGTATCATACTCAGATTCTTCATCTCGATTTCAGAAATCAAGGATTACTTGTAACAACAATGCTTTCTGAATAAGTCATCAGGGTTAGGCTCTCGTCACCAATACTGTAATAATATAGGTTTGGATCAGCAACACTTTTGCTGAAATCCAAACTCATCAAGAATCTGTCTATCTGATATAGTTTCCAACTCATGGAAGGTAGTACGGATGGAAATGTATCAGGTTCACTGGGTCAAGTGTCTCATCATAGACAACTCTCTCTGTTTATGAGAAACCTCTAGCTATAGATCTCGTTTTTGAATTTCTTGACACTTCCATTAGCTGCATGCTTGATCTTATAGATCCACTTGGAACTTACCACAAGCTTCCCTTTCTGGTTCCTGAATAATATCTTATGCATCATTCTTTATATGTACTAGTATTCTTTTGTTATGGCATCTTGTCATACCGGTTCTCTTGTTGCCTCTGTAAGACAAGGAGTCTCAACATCAATGAAGTGGCTCACGACTGAAGGATAGCTCGAAAAATCTCTTTTTGCTTTCTCGGAATGTGCCTTGAGAGGCTTGTATGTTTCTTTGCCTCTTGCAGAGTGAGTTTAGGTAGACCTTTTATGCCCTACTGCAATATCTCTGAACATATCAACTGGAGCAACTAGAATAATGTCTTTCTCCCTCTGAACTGCTGAAGGGGGAGAAGGTATAGTCTTACTGTCAATCTCCATTTGAGATTCTTCGAATCTTTGAAAGACTATCTCTTCTTCAAGGACAACATTTCTGCTTGTCTCAATCTGTCTCTGACCAGGGATGTCGATCTGGAATGTCTTTGAAGATTCACCGTATCCTTTCTTTCTAAAGGATCTAGCTTGGATTTCTTCTCTTTGGGTACATGAAAATACACTGGGCACCCAAATAACTTGAAGTGTTCAATCTCAGGCTTCACTATGGTGAAGGCTTCTATTCTGGTGAAGACTCTTGTTCAGAACATATACTGTGTCATGCATGCTTTTGCCCATGAAATCATAGAAAGATTCTGATCATGCATTATTGCATTGATTGTCTCAAGGATTGTTCTATTTTTCCTCTTTCTGAAATAGGTTTGACTCCCTCTGAGTCAATGTGACTCCCTCTGAAGTATAAGCATCTTCCTTTGTTCTTGACCTGTCTGGAACAAGAAAACAAGAGGAACCAAAACAAGAATATCTCCTAAAGGAGAATAATGAGTACATCTCTAGAATCAAAACAAGTTAAGGATTGTTATCACAGCTACAACACCTATTTGTGATGTAGCAAACTTCAGAAATATAAGTTAGAGGAATGACAATTACAACAATCAAACCTGGAGTCTTTAGTTCTAGCGTGTTGCTTTTCTTCCAAGTCTCCTTCACTCAAGATAATAAGTGCTTTCTTTAACTTGTCTTTTGTACTAGGACAATATTCTATCTTGACAAAAGGTTGGGTTAGAGAACAAACTCTATGATCTCAACTTTAATCCATCTAATATCTTGACTTTATTTTTGACCAAAGGTTATTATGATGATCATAGCTTCAACATGCAACCTAGATCAAAATAATGTCATAACAAATAGATGCATATCAAAATAATCAAACTTGGGTAGCATTATTCCTCTGAATGTGTTGGATCATGAGATCCTTCTGGATCTATGGCAAGAGATCCCTTCTCCTGCAAATACCCTTTAAAGCTTAACAATTTAAACATATGTGAGTACCTACCTCTGATAGCATTTGCAAGTAGTGGCACCTTCTGGTAGCAGCGGAATAACTCTTTAAAAGACTTCAAGGGTGACTGCAACTGGTAGAACAACCGATACTTCAACTGATACTGCAATTGATTCTGAAACTACAACTACAACTGCAACTTAGGGTTTTATGAGGAAACCCTAATTTTTCAAACTTCAATTTTTGAAATTCTGATCTAGGGGATAGATGCGCTGAGTTGAGGCGAGTAAGCTGGTGCAGTCAGATTTCTGAAATTCCAAATTTTACCCTCTCAAACTTGACCAACGGATTTTTGGACTGGTGCTTCTGGTTTTCTGGTACTTCTGCTACTCTGGTACTTCTGGTTCTCTGGTACTTTGTGAAAACTAGGGTTTCACTTTCTGGGAGATCTACCCACTGAAAAGGTGCGCTGAAGGTGCCAAAGAGTTCCTTGGGTTAGGGCGCATTTTTCTAGATGGTTTTGAGGCTGAAAATCTTCTTCAATAAAAGCCCTAATTTTCTTGTACGACAATAATGGCGTTTTTCCTTTTTCTTGTGAAGAATGCTTGTGCAATGGGTTCTTTCAAGACCTATGCTCTGATACCATGTTGATTTTTCATAAGCTAGGTTAAGCATGTAGTTCATTTAATTTCATCATGTCTTAACCATAAACAAGAA
>SNQJ01S0042723.1:38815-51095 GCA_010110895.2 Picea sitchensis
CCATTATGGCCCTTTTTCGACTTATACCACATTTTCATACCCTGCGGGGGGAATTGTAATAAAATGACTTAAGCATGTGATTTTGGGTGACAGGCTTAGCCACCTAAGTCTTAGATATTAGTACATTACTCTAGAGTGTTTTTTTTACTTGTTAATTATATTTTGTTGTTCCAAGCGATTTATAATTTCCGAGTTTTTTCACTCAATATCCTCCAAAGCTGGAGTAATTTTACTAGTGGATATGACTTAGGGTGTTCTTAAGTCTAGAGCCCTATGTATATAACTATGCTAAGCATTATCATAAGGTCTTATGGAAATGTGCTAAGTCCCCCATAGGTTTTTTTTTAAGTTTTATGTCAATAAAAAATTTCCCGTAAAACAGAATATTTTAATTGTAATTTAGTCATGTATAAAAAGGTGGTACTATGAGGCATTATATGCCTTGGGGGTATTCGTTTTTGAACTAAGAATACCCACTTTACCTAACTATCCACTTTGTGAGTGAAATTAGTGATTTTTAAATTAGTTAAAATTAATTTTACTCGCAAAAAGGGTCATAAAAACAAATAAAAGGAAAAATCAGCAATCCTTAAATCAAGGAAACATGTCTAGGACATGTTTTCCTTGTCTCTATAGTCTACTCAAGTGGTGGAAAATTGTCTCAAGTGAAAAGCGACTTAATTGGATGAGAGTTGTCATGAGTTGGAAGTCCAAGAAGGAAAGGCGCACTTTCTTATTTAGTCACGCTTTTTCTCTTTGGGAACATCTTCTTCATCCTCGAGTTGAGTCGCCCTTCTAAATGGGAAACTTTTCCTTTCATGTTTAGGAAGGAAACATCTCTCCCATGTTTAGAAACATCACGCTTTCATGGTTAAGATGACTCGCCCTTGTGATGGGGAAACATCACGCTTTTGCTTTAGTTAACTCGCCCTCTTTCTTGGGAAGCTTCACGCCCTCTCAAGCTATATAAGAAGGTCGACCCCTCCTCTCAAACTAGTTGGAGCTTGGGAAATCGATGATTGTATTGTACTATGCTATTCTAACACTTTTTTCAAAGATTGAATAAAGAATACTTTGGAGGTCGATTGTGGGTGATCTTATTGTGTGGATGTTCTTGTTCATGGTGTATATGGTATTTGAGGTAACCTTAGATTAGCTTCTTTTGTCACTAATATTCATTGAGCATATCTCTTGGAAGTAAGAATTATCTAAACTTGTTTGTTTTTATAGTTTCTTATTTCCTTTATATTTGAGAAACAAGAGTGCATGTCTATTTGATTTCATATGCGTGCTTTCTAAATTTCAAGTGTAGGGAATTGTATGATTAATGCTTTGTTTGGCAAGAGTTGTTTAGCTTACAGGTTCTCAAGCTTGAAGGAGTGAAGACTTGGAGTTCAACGCTTCATTCTTCTTCAATATTTCTTTTGTGGAACAAGAGCCCCTCATACATCTCTTGAAGGACCCCATAGCCCAAGATTCAAGTCCTGAAGAAAAAACTTGTCCTCTCCCTTTCTCAACCTTATTAAATCATACTTCCTTTGGTTACTTTCTTCATGCTTTATTAGATCTAAATTTGATTTAAAAGTTAGATCTAGTTTCTTTTATTGCATGAATTAGCTTATCTAGATTCAGAAATTTTATATCTCAAAGAGTAGATCTAAGTAAAGAACTTCACTTATTTTTTGCAAATTTTCAGATAAAATCTTTAGGCAAAAAGTAAAGTGTTTTAAGTATCTAGATCAAGCTACTTAGTAGCTTTTACTTGATGTTTTATAACAGCAAGATAAAGTTACCTAAATATAGCTTTTTTCTAGCTTCTTAAGTTGTCTAAAATTCCAAAAAATCTCCCTTTTTACACTTAGAAAATTTGCAGAAAATTTTTAGCTTAAATTTGCAAATTTTTAGACACTTCTTTAAAGTGCTTTTAGATGAATTTGAGCTAATTTTTTGCTGGTTTTTAGCAGGTCTGCAAATAAACAAGGGGATATGCTTCCCAAACTTTGAGGATTTGGAACTTCCAAGACCCTAAGAAGTACCTTCTAACATTGAAAACTATTGTAAAGGCCTAAAAACCTCTTTGATCCGTTTCTATAAAGATCCCAAAGTCTCCATCAGAGACCATTGTAACCGATTAATAAAATAAGTGGGCCAAGGAGGGCCTCACTTTCTTTTTTCCCTTAAGGGAGATTGGTGTTGTAGTGTGGCTTTTCGTGTGGTTTCCTTCCTTTGGTTTTAAAGCTCAATATTTTCACACCTAAAAGATAAGCTAAAAATAATGGAAACCTTAACTTAGTTTCTTTTTTTGTTTCATTTTGAAAGTAATCTCTTAATTGCTAGCTTAGATTTAGCTTTTGCAAATTTTTCCCTTTGTTGGCAAAATAAACCCATCCCCTTAGCTCCTCTGAAAAGAGGGTGGTCAGTGTGGACAATAGATTAATTAGGAAACATTTACATTTCTGCAATTTACTTTCAGTATTTTATTTTTCTTTTAAAACAAACATTTCCCCTCAACTCTCTGTGTATGCTCTGAACCCTTGTGAGCTTAGCGATCTGGGGAACTCATCAGAACCAGGTTGGTCAGTGTGGAGTAGTTTAGGGAAATCTTGAAAGAGAATTAATGTTTGGTTTAGAGAACCGCCTAGAGGGAGTGAGTGAAGTTTCACTGAATACCTCGGGCTTGTTCCCCTCAGTGTTGGACCTCCGGCACCTTTAGTGGCTTGTTGATGAGACTATTGGGTTTCGGCAAGTTCTCAGCAAATCTCAAGGCTGAAGGGATAGTCTCTTGAGATGCCAAATCTAGTTTAGAGTTATTTTCTTGCAACAATTTGTCTCTCACAAAGCAATAATTTAATCTCATTAGTCTACTCTAAAATCTATCTTAAAGACATCTCCACAAAGGCCAATTTACACCTTCAGCAGCATACGATCTCATATTTGGCACTGGTCTTAGTTACATACATCAAGAAGCCATCTGCTTTAAGTTTGTATTCATTTCAAAGCTTTTCATTATTTTCAAAGTATCTAATCTGCTTATGGTTGTTTACTTGCAAAGCGCATGTATCCTTTTTATGTGTTATGCAAGCATTTCTTTAATTGAATATATTTTTCCATAAGCTCTCACTTTGTGAATGAATGAATGTTATATGTTGCTAGTATAAATCTTTTTGTATTTGTCTTTAAAGCAATAAACTCCTAGAATTTTTCTTGCACTTAGATTAGTTCAAGCCTTAGTATATTTTCATTAGGGACTACCCCCCTTAGCTTCGCTAGGAGTTGGCCTAGACGGAGGAGTCGAGGATCAGGTGACAACACCTTGACTCGATACTTGCCCCCAAGGACACACCAAGTGGATTGAAGATTTTTTCCACGTCACCCAGGTGTGTATAAAGGCGGCAACTGTCCCAATCTACAGCCCTCTTTCCCCATCAGCCTGCACAACGAAAATAATGTGATCCCCTTCTCTGCTCAGAAGTCCCTCAAGCTCTCCCGCTTCCCTCCAAGGCTCTAGCACAAGCTAGCTAGGAAATCTCACTGCTAGGAATTCCAAATTATCAGTTGTGAAATTCCTCGTTAATTATCATTCCATACAGTCACAATTCTCTCATAATTCATGGTTGTRGCTTTCCATAGCCTATTTATCGTAGGTTTATGGTGATTCTAGCTCAAGGAGTAAYTCTCAAATTTCCCCAACAGGATGGAAATTTGAGCTCTTCCAACATTTGATAACTTGAATTCTGCCACCAAATGATAACTCAAATAGCATGAAGATCGAACTGGAATGATAGGTTGAACAGATTGGTCACTCGAACCACCTTGTACTCTGAACCCCTAATAATTCAAACTCTCGGTTAACTCAAACTAACCCCAAAAACATTCAAAGTCTTCTCCAAAAACCTTCAAACTCTCTCTCTTCCCCACATGGCCGAAAAAGGAATAGGTAAAATTGCATGTGAGTGAGAAACAATGTGTGAACTACCTCCAAAAACATTCGAAGTCTTCTCCAAAAACCTTCAAACTCTCTCTCTTTCCCACATGGGCGAAAAAGGAATAGGTAAAATTGCATGTGAGTGAGAAACCACGTGTCTTCATGGAAAGTACACATCTTTCCTCTCTTATCACTAATCCAAGGGTTAAAGAATACTAATTAAGCAAAGTTAAGGAATTAGACTTATCAATAAAATAATATTATCTTTCTTTAGCAAAGTTAAGGACTTAGACTTATCAGTAACATAATATTATCTTTCTTTAGCCCTCATGAGCCCCCCAAGTCCCCTTTCTTTCCCTAATCCAAGGATTAAAGAATACTAACTAACCAAAGTTAAGGACTTAGACTTATCAATAAAATAATATTATCTTTCTTTAGCCCCCGTGAGCCCCCTAAGTCCCCTTTCTTTCCCCTCTTGTAGAGTCATAGCCACCCACTCTTTTGTCCTTCTCCTTCTGCAACCTGTGATGTATTGTTTATTTTAATAATTATTCAATGTACAATTTTACATATTACATCATTTGGCCTTTAGTCATTCATCACATACACATACATCACGGGTCTAGGGATCAAAACTGGGGTATTACAAGACTAGAACCAGAGACATCAAGGTGATCTCCACCTTGAAACAGTCTGTTCGAACAGATTGAGCAAATCCACTGGGCTAAAAATGAAAGACAGTTATCCAGCCAACCTGAGAAAAAGAAAGATTTACTTGATATAATTCTAATGATGCAGGAGGCAGCTGATGAGAAAGAAGTATGTTGCTTGGATATTGAGCTGTTACATGGAAAATCATTTCTACCATCCATCCTGTTKTTTGCTGAGTAAGAACATTGTTGTTTTTGTCTAATTCACTGAACAGTAAAGGCCTTTCTTTTGAGATTATGCACACTGCAGTGAGATTGAGTAATTTTTGTGACACTACAATAAGAAGTAAGCACTGTTAGAATCTKGTCATACTAGACTCCTTATGCACGGCTTACAGAAATTGCAGAAATAATTTAAATTTTACTACCAAAACTTATCTTATATAATAGATTACAGATATGTCTACTTAGATGAAGTATGCCATACTGTCCTAAAGCATCTAGTTTATCATTATTGACAGGTACATTATATGATGAATTTTACCAGGTAAACACAATTCTGGAAGCTATTTATTTTGCCTTCCCAACATCGGTTTATTTCTGCTATCATGTCTAGTCATCACTGTCAGTTAACCTTTCTACCCAACTACTTTTCACCTTTGCAATTCCTCCTGCACATTGATCATTTTTCATGTGTCAAATCCTTTCCTACAAGCCATGCATTCCCCTTTGCCAAGAGAATATATACAGGAGGAGTATTAAACAAAAATAGCATAAACCCATATGCAAACACTGTAAATATCAGATTCAAATTAATTGACTGAAAACACACATTTCATCCAATGCTCATTAACAGAACAATGACATGAACAGCCACACAAAAGATTATCAAAGTCAATATATGGAAATCCCACTTCTCTGGGCAAAACCTTATTCAAAACTTCAGTCTGAAATACATACAGAAAACCAATTATACTGAACAAAATGAAGTCCGTACAGTATGTACGATTCCATATAGATCTGGGTTTCTTTCTCTGGGCGACTGTAAGGGCTGTACGAAATTCATATTTCAGCTCAGGTTCTTCTGTTCTTATTGTAGGTGGTCACTCTTAGCTGAATACTTGTATGTCTTCACCACTTGTGCACTCTAACACACTGGTATGACCCTTTTCTCTTTCTTCTTCTGGTCGTACGGCCCTCTCTCGGCCCTGGTCCGTACAACTCGTACGGCCCCTCTTTAGTTTGCTTCAGGTTGTTGCTCTAGGAGACTTCTTGGGCTCTTACTCAGCCCCAATCTACCCCTGCTTGCCTCAGCTTGGTATCTTTCTTTCCTTTACTCAGCTTCTCTCATGCCCTTACTCGGCTTCTCTCTAGACCCTACTTGGCCCTCTTCTCTGGTTTTCCTCAACCAGTCATTCGATCTCCCTGGAAGAGCCTCCCTCTCTCAGTTGGCTGGCTTCTCTCTTGAGATGCTAGTGAAATGAGGCTCTCTAGGTATATTATAACCCTAGCCTCTCTCTCATGCATTTCTGGCCCTTAGATCTTCTTCCCAAGACCTAGATCTGATGGTGGGGACTTAATCAAGCATTGAGACAACTTAAGTCACATCCAATGGTTGTGACTTAATCTCAAGTTGACTTAAGTGATCCCCACCAACATTATGTTGTCTAGACATAAAGTGGGCCCCTTCCACATTACTAGACACCCCTAATGTGGAAGTACCTGCCCGAGCTACATAATCTAACAAGGAGAACAGGATTCAATTAGATGCTACGTTTTGAGGTTGAGACAGTCGTTAATGAGATTTTTCTGGTAAGTTTTGATCCAGGAGTTGGAATCCCTCATTTCCATAAAGGTTGGAAAAGTTTAATTCTTGAGAAATGTGAGTTGCCCACAAGGTGATTGGCAGTGTATAACATGCAGGATGGTGGAAAACCAGACAAAACAAATCATTTTATTTTCAAACTAAGTTTTCCCTTGGCCAAGGACTCTCTTTTGTTTACTTTACGACTCAGTGTCTGAATAGTGATTACATTGTCCTTTTGTTACTGTGGTCAATTTAAAAAGTTATATCACATCCTTTGGCCTCTAGACCTAATTTTAGATTGGGATTTTGTCTAACTTTAAATAAAGATTGTCTTTTTTTTTACTAGATTAGTTACATGAGGGGGCATAGGCCTTTATCCCCTTGTGACTTAACAGCTGTTTGGATACATTGTATTTCTCAGCCTGCTCGCAACTTCATTTTTGGAAATTATGGACATTAATAAAATCAAAGAATCAATCAATCTTGTGTAAAGTAGAAATATATGATGCATAGGTACAAAATTATAATGGAATCCTGGTTTTAAAGGGGACTTTTGAAGAACTTGTTATATATGGTATTTAAATGCTTGACTGAAATCTTAAGTCAACTTGAAAGATTCAATGCTTTTTCAATGGCTTGAATATATTTTTATGGAAGTCGGTCACTTTCTATCCATGTAAGGAAAATTAGAGAAAATTGCAACCTTTAAAAAAATGGTTATACAAAATTTGAGTGGAATATTTTGAAAAAGACACCAGCTTGTACCCAAGCACTAGAGGGATAATGCACTATAACAATGCCATTAAAATTAATCATTAGAGAACTAGATATAAAATCAGCAACCGAATCAACTTGCAGACAACATAGACCACTTTCTTTAGTGACAGCAGCCAACATCTTAAATAAGCTACGACAAATGACAAACAGACATGCTACTGAAAGAACCACTTACCCCTGAAGTTTATGGATTTTAATTTGTGAGCTGCATTTAACATCCATTAATTTAATATGAACATTGTACATACCCTGGAAAGGGAAAAGCAATGCACAAAAACAATCTCTAACAAAAGAAAGGTTTTGTATGCAAATGCACTTGAACAAAGTAAAGAAAGAGTATGGCATATATCCTAAGGATATTAGCTCTAGTTACCACTTCACCGGGCTTCCGCTTACTGATGCGCTCGACGTCTACATGGCATACATTTGTCAATGCATGTACTCCTGCATCCTATGCAATTAAAAATAATAATATTTAGATTAATAGATAAGAAGAAATTCAGATGGACCAATTTTATGTAGTCAAGAAGTATGAAACCCACAAGAAAGACTTAGCAGTTAGCATGCAAAACAAGAAAGCACATTGCTTAACTTTTTTAAAAAAAACAAGGTGGCATTGTTCAATGGTGCAAGGTCATGCAAAGGGAGGCCACGAGATACCGTCTATGGCTCTCCAAAATGCAGGCATTCAAGAATGAGAGTGATGTGGATATTAGCAGCAGAATATCGTTATAACAACTAAATGCTGATCAGTGATGAAACAACTTGAGAAAGAGAAAGGAAAGAAGATAAAAATCAAATAGAAGGAGCCAAACAAGAACCAACACGAGGCAATGAGGGTTACAAAATCATCTATTAAGGCTTCAACACAAGAATTTCAAAATCTTGTTGTCAGGTGGATGGCATCCTCATCACCGAGAACTTCCAAAGAAAGGCCAAAAGTGGAAACCTGGGAGAAAGAAACCTAGGAAGAAGGCTAGTGTTAGATTGTGGCTCCTGACATATTCTCCGGATCATTTACTTCATTCTGCTTCATCTCTTATTGTTTAGGAATTTCCTAAATTTTAGAATTCCTACTTTTTTAGACTATGGTTAGATGGGTGCCACACATAAAGAGATTCTCTCAAGATCTACTTGAGATCTTTTCTGTATGTGTGAGAGATAGTGCACACCACCTAGAGAGATATTTCAGGTCTACTCAAGATCCCTTTATACATGTTAGTGAAGTTTTAGTATGTGTATCTCGAAAGTAGGGTGCCCCTACTATGCTAGTCAGTTTTCAATTTAGAAGAGTTAAGAGTGAGTTTTAGTTTCTTCTTTATCTACCGGTTTGTGTCCCTGCTCCACTTAGAGTTTGAGAATAACATGGAGAGAGTTAAAGCATGACTTTAGTCATGTGAAGTCACTCAAGGAGGTTTCCCTCTTCATCTAGGCAGTATCCTTCTTTGATATTTAATAATTGTAATCAGTTTCTTGTGCTAATATTGATTTCACGAGTGTTGGGACTGCAATCTGGTGCACTGGGTTTTGTGTTTTCACCGAGTAGAAAACCCAGATCTATCACTAAATTGTCATTGGATGAGTCTCAAATTCAGCTATGTTGTGCCTCTTTCCTTTATCTGTCATTTTGTAGTTTCTGTTTTCAAAAAGAAACAATTATGACTGGTGTTTAAAGAGCTTTTCTATTTCAGATTTAGTTTTAGATCTTAGAAATCAGATCTGCATATCATGAATTAAAATTTTAACATGGTATAGAGCTGGTTCCCTGAAATCTTTCATCCAACCACTGCTGAAAGCAGCTGCTTGTGAGAGGGAGTTTATGTCGCGGAGGATTTCAGGGGGTGTGAAGCCCATCAACTTTGTAACAAACATAAATATATAAATATGTAAATATAATTGAATATAAATAACTAATAATTAATGATTAATTATGAAGAGACATGACATATGAAAGGTCATGTCTCTTATGAAAGGGCACCCTACGTGGGTATATATACAAGCCGTCATCCTCATTGCAATATCATCTTATTCATTCTTATACAATTATTATTAAATATATTTACTATCCTTAAATGGATTATTGCATGCTGTCCTATTTATATTGGATATTTACACAGTGAACCAGCTTGGTTCACCACAGTGGTATCAGAGCTCGTTTCTGATCTTGGCCTTTGGCCACCGGACCTTTGGTCAAAAACTTTGTTTCCCTTGACAACATCATTGCCGGCCCTTGGACACATGATTATCAACCATAGTGTCTCTGAATTATCTGGTCTTTGACCACAATCTAGCCCTTGGTCACACCAAAAAAATACTCCGCCGTAGATGTGAAAAACATAGCCAGAATTGACAAAAAAGAAAAATTAAAGTTCAAAGAAGATTATTCCACTGCGATTTGAAAGAAAAATTAAATATATATATATATATATCAAAAAAATTATTATTAGAATCAAGGATTCATCCACAACCACATTTGCTTACAAGGAATCATTTGATTTGGCACCGTATGCTGAGAAGGGTCAGACACCGAAGAATAATTGATCCAGTCCGTACACGTTAAATTTTGAATACTGCACTGATTCCGTACATGCAGTACTTTCCGTACACGGTTTTCGTACAGCCACCAATAACTACAGCTGCCACCACTGTCGTACAAATTTCTCTCCGAAACCGCTGTCTGTCCACTGTACATCCTTGGTCTGCCTATCCGCTGCAGAATCTGTACTATCGCGCCATACAGCCACCAAATTAAAAGAACAACTGCCAAATTAAAAGGAATAAAGCATCGAACAATTGTTACCACCACCGTGAGTAGATTCAATTGCAAGGGTGAATAGACAGAGTGCAAGAAAGCTAGTCGTCGTTTAGTATTAAACCACCACCCTTCCGTACAATCACAACCCACCAAATAGTAAACTAAGCCATAAAAAAAATAACACAGGAATATCAAGTTTTATAAGTGTTTCTTTAAGTTGAGAAAAAAGAATATTGGAAAAATGGCACTTTCATTGAACGTAATTTTTTCATATACTTTATACAAAGCAAAAGTAAACAAGATAAAAAAAAAAAGTTTTAAAAAGGCAATTTAAAAAAGTTATAAACTTGAGAAGATATAAGTTTATTAAAGTTCACAAAATTAAGAGTAATTTTTGAGAAAAAGGGTAATAAAAATTTATTAAAGGGTTAACTCCAAAGTTTAAAAAAAAGGGGTAAAATTAATAAAGTGATTCCCCTTGAAGTTAAGTGAAGTGAAGATTTAAAAAAAAAGGTTTATAAAAAAAAAAGGATTGAAGAGACATTTAAAATTCATTTATGTATAGATATATTATTAAAGAAGCTAAAGAATTAAAGAGAAAAGAAAGGTATCATTTATCGCAAATTATCAATGAAGCAAATGGAGTTTACCAAGGAAAAAGGAAGATTTTTTTATGAAGGTTGTCCAATCGTATGTTACAGTTTTTCTACATTAAAGAGGAGTATTCAAGTAAGAGAAGTTACCATCCTTATCAACTTAGACTATAATGAAAATTACATTAATATTGATTTTGCAAATCAATTATTAATTTCATAGTCGAATATAATTGAAAAAAAAAAGATTTTCAAATTAAAGAGTTACAAGTGACGATTGATGAATATGAATATATATCTCAATTCTATGTTACAACTATGTATAGAGAAGAAATCGACATCATTATCGGGTTACCCTGGTTTAAAAATCTAGGTACTTTCATCTTAAACATGGAGAAAAAGTTTGTGACATTCCCTTATAAGGAGAAGATGATAACATTACAAGACACTACATCGGAGCCAGAGTCGGTAACACCAGAAGACTTTAACGATATCTCGGAAGTAATACTTCATGAAAATAAAAAGGCAATGCAAAGGATGCAAAAAGAATTTAATGAAGTTATCAAGGATAAAAATGAAGAAATTTTTCGCTTCAAAGACCACAGTCAAAAACTACTTACACAGATCAAGAAGTAAAAAACAATGTCTTTTGAAGTTGGAACAAGAAAATCAGGACCTCGGAAAGAAATTGTTGAAAAAAAAATGAAGAAACCTCATGTTTGAAGAACCTTAATCAAGGGTTATTAGAACAAATCAGGAAGTTGAAAGAAGAAAAGAGTGAAAATCCAGACATTAAAAATATCATCAAATCAGATGATGAAGAAAATTCACGTCTTAAAAATCATAATCAAAACCTACTTATGCAAATAAAAAATCTTATGAATGATAAAAAGTCTCTAGAAAACAAGTTAGAACTGCTTAAAGAAAAGGAAGCATCGAAGTTTTCAGATGAACTAATCCAAGTTATGAAAAATAGAACAATTACAGATCCAATCCAAATCACAACTCAAGAAGCTGCAAGGTCAACTGAAAAAAAGACATATTCATATGTTGGAGTCCAAATNAAAGAAAAGGAAGCATCGAAGTTTTCAGATGAACTAATCCAAGTTATGAAAAATAGAACAATTACAGATCCAATCCAAATCACAACTCAAGAAGCTGCAAGGTCAACTGAAAAAAAGACATATTCATATGTTGGAGTCCAAATTGTGGAATTTTCGAGTGTAGATCCAACAACCAACAAAACAACATCAAATGAAGAAGATACAATAACCGCAATAAATCAAGGAAACACAGCATATTCGGTAAGGGAAAATCCTGTTACCAGAAAACCTTATCGACATCCCAATCATAAAAGCATGTATCTTGAACAATAAGAGTTTCAAAATAACTTAAATCGGGAACAACAAATTTATCACCCGAAAAATAGTGATACCAATTTAATTCACTCTCATAATAACGATTCATCATCGTGTAAGTGCAATATTTTGCAAAAGATTGAATTAGGGTGGTCTGATTATTTCACAATTCAACAGTTATGCTCAGCTCTTTGTCACTCATATCGTCTCGTATCATCAATCTTGACAACACCAAAAACACAGAATCACACAAAGACTCGTGAACCAAAACAAAGAAGTAAGCCTCTCCATAAACATGCTTTGAGGACAAAGCATTTCTAAGGGAAAGGTAATGTAACAAACATAAATATATAGATATGTAAATATAATTAAATATAAATAACTAATAATTAAGGACTAATTATGAAGAGACATG
>SNQJ01S0042724.1:3878-25611 GCA_010110895.2 Picea sitchensis
TGAAAAATAGTCATTGGAAAGCTAACACAATTCTTCACAAGTTTTGTTTTTACTGTAAAGTGAAATTCTAAATAAAAAAATACTTTTGTATGTCGGAAGTTGAATAACTTGTGAAAATACAGTTTTTTTTCTCATAAAACAAGCAAAAGTGTAACCCATCTTCATGATTTCACCCCTACATAAACAATTAACACTATTAAATTGAATAACAATAACAAGTAGATAACCCTTCCTTCAGTCATTCATGTGGTCATTAGCTAGCATGTTGCTCATCAATTCCACCCATTATTAATTAAGTAACCCAGTCCTCCAACAAAAGTTCGTTGGGCTATTAGCAATTTCTAATAATAACGAGTAGCTTACATTGTCATTGTATAATAGAGACATAGAATTCATCAAAAATGAAATAAACATAGTTTAGAAACCCAATTAAACAAGTAGAGAAACATAGCGCAGATTATAAGGCCAATTTTAGAACTTTGAAAAAAAAATTGTCTACTAATGTCGTCATGGTTAGACAAGCATGAGTTGTGATTCTATGATTACCTAGAACAGAGGGTAATCATGATATTGGTAATAATAAAGAGGGATCTCTTAATTATTAAAATCTCGGTGTAATTATATTAAATCTCGATGAAATTAGCTAAAAGGGAGATTGATAATTTAGGCTCATTTAACAAAAGAAACTCTAAGAAATTAAATTCCAGGGAGAATTAAATCATTACAAGTGTCAGCATAGTTAGAGCGCAGGTGGTGACTCTGAAATTCTGGCTGCTATAAAGTATCGAGGCATATAAATATAAAGGTTTAAAATTTAAATTCCATTCATTTTGAGGACGCGGATTAGACACTAATTAAGGTATTCCCACTGACAATTTGAAATTCATTAACTACAAGGGAACCATCACTTGGAAACTAATTAGAAATTGCGCCTTAGAAAATAAATAAAATTTTGACCTATCCAAAATTAAAAACATCGTGGAGCAAACTTTACATGCAAATCGATTATAGAAAAACATTTAAAATCCAATCTCTCTGAGTTTGCTGGTTAAATGATAATTAGAACTGAAATTTGACAAAGAAAAATGGAAATTCATTAAAAGGGAACCGCGCTTCCATTACTCAGAAATTCAGAAATAAAATGCCATCTCAAGAATTAAATCGAATCTTCCTTCACTGACTGTACAGGATGGTCTGGCTAGGTAGTAAATACATTGAAAATTATGTTTAGTCACTCTTTTCCCTCACGTTAAAAATGGGATTTCTTATATTAAGTTCCTTTATCGACCCCATTCTCTGTCCAAAGCTGCGATAATAAAGGATTCCATAAAAATCAATGTCAATCAAAGTGTAAGGGTTTGGGACTGCGTGCATTCCAGCCAAGAAGATTGTAGGTGATAACTCCAGGGAGAAACACAAAACATCGTTAGACAAAATCACAATAAGATTAAACACAAGGAATAGTTTGTTCGTGCTCATTTGTCTACGAGAAAATCGACGACAACCTCCAGGAAGAAAAACAAAATGAAGTAAGAAGATCACAGCAAGAAATAAATCATTCGTAACATAAAATTTGTTGTAAGAAATAAACCATTTGCAATAGTACAAGATAAGCCAATCACAAAAAGGATTAAAATGGCAGCAAGAAATAGAAATGGTTGTTGGGTAAAGAGAGGGACGCAGAGCCCTTGGATTCCCCATGCAGAGAAACTTGTTTCCATTAAACATTGGGTAGAGGAAAGATCCTACAATTATTATCCATGCACAGAAAAGAAGGGCATTTGAATCTAAATCTTTAACATCGTAGTGAAAGACAATCAATTTGTCTCCTGGTCGACTTCTCAGGAACACACTAATAACTTAAAGGATAAAGGGACGAAGATAAAAACACAAATCTGCATCCAGATCTTCTCCATGGAGAAACAAAATAATAATAAAAAAATGCAATCAAGGAATAAAGAAAATGCAGGAAGGAGATACAAAAGCACAGGAAAGTTTTTGAGTCTAGGAATCATTCTGGCCACGCGCAATTAGACAGTAACTCATAAATAAAGGACATTGTGGGTAGCAAGGTTTCTTATAGGATGAATCAAGCGACCAGAAGATTACAATTACCAATTATGATTTAATCCAAAAAAATATGTTACAATCACCATAAAAACACATTTGCAAGGAAACCTCATGGAAATTAAATCGTCATCTAAATACAGTAAAATAAAAAAGAGTAAATTAAACCTTATTACAAGTAACAACCTTAACAGGCATACCTTTACTGACGATGACGAGGCGAAGAGGTTCTTTTGCACATTTGCTCCGTCTAGATCCTACTTGCTGACTGATGAGACCTCACCAGTACCTCCCAGCCAACGCTAGGGTTACTCTTCTTCCCCCTGAGCCCCCCGAGTCGAAAAGGGGCCACACACACAATACCATATAATGATAGTGCCCAACTTTCCTCTCAAGGTCTAGCTACCACTCCTTATTCGAACTCCCACAAGTGAAAACTCGGTCAAGATAAATTTCAAAAATGTAACGTTACGCAAGAAAAATGTGTCCATTCTCCTCCTCCTCCATCCCTTTTATAGAGTTTCTTAGTCATTAGTTTCCCAAAACCTCATTAGATTCTTTTTTTTTCATTTATTTAATTAGGAAAAACCTCCCCCATACACATGTTGTCCGATCCCATAGTTTCACCAGAAAATAAATTTATTAATTAATTAAATATTCCTATTTTCCTCACCCACCTAAAAGAGTTCCTAAAAATGCTCCTTGGAATCCCAATATTCCCTTACAATTCTTAAATGACTTATGCCCTACTTAATTCCTAGTTGAGTTCATAAATAGAAAGTCCCAAAGTCTAGATTCCTTACTAAGTTGGGCATTCCTCTTTTTGTTTAAGTTTCCCATTTTCTTTAAGTTTCTTTTTCTTTTAAGTTTCCCCCTTTTTCCTTTTTAACTAAAAGTCAATTTAGCAAATGTAGATAAAAGAACCCATTTACCCTTTTAATAATTTAGTCCTCCATTATAATTTTTACTTTAATAATTAAAGTTTGAATTTCTTACCCCCCTTCTTGTTACATGTTTATTTAGTTTTTCTTTATCCACATGTTCTACTTGGATCTAGGTTTTAATTTCACTAGGCTAGGAGACAATTTTTAAGGGAAATTTTAGTTATTAAAAATCATTCATACCATCATCTATTTTAAGGTCGACCAGGTCCAAAGGAGGCATAGTTTTCTAGGCACTAGGTCTATTAACTTACCACGGTTAAAATCACGACATTCCCTTTAGGACGCACTAAGTTCTCCAAGGGTGCCACTCACCTCTTTCTATTTTATTTGTGTGACGTGCCCTTCAATATGCACTATGTGCTCCAAGGGTGTCGTTCGCCTCTTTCTTTTTTATTTGTGCGATGTGCCCTTCAAGATGCACTACGTGTTCCAAGGGTGCCACTCACTTCTTGACTGAATATGGTAGAGGTCAAATCCTAGAGTCAATACTCTGTCAATTAATCTTATGGGAGAATAAGGGCCTCTAAGGAATAAGGACCCTAAATTATTACGCACCCCTTAGAATCATCATGAGATATTGTCACAGTCTTCCCTCACGGCATCATGGGTCTTCTCTAACTAGGTAATCGTTAACCTACAGTTTGAGCCACTACGAGAGTGCTAGTAGGGTGTGGCAGGGCTGCTGCCACACCTCTCCCTCGACGTCTCTGGTTGTCGTTCATGACCCCTTTACTCCAAATGTCAGTCTGGTTGGCAAGATATCATTAGTTTGCATCCATCAACGAATCATGTCAGAAATAACAATTAACATCGTAATATCTAACTATATGTACATATGTCACATCAACAACATTCAAACCCTAACAATCCACTCCCTAACTTGATCCAGAGTCCCAGGAGTTTCCTCGATGCCTCGGCATCCTCAACGTCCAAAGTCCTTCACACTCAAGAGAACCCATTCAATAGCACCTGTCGATGTAAACACAAAAAAAATAACATAACATCAAATCCACAATGTCTCATAATCATAATGAAAACAATTAATAGTATAATGACCCGGATCACTTGCACGCAAGTGTCCTAAAAGAATAAGTCTGCTCAGTGTGCACAAGAGCGGATTTTTACATACACCCCCTCTTGTTTTAAACTTTGTCCTGATGTTTCACAGTATGTAATTACTAAAATAAAGTGTATCACAATATCATAAGACTAACTAACAAACAAAAATGGACACTGCTGATGCATATCATATACATCCTCCTAGGTTGTCGAGTGTGGACTATAGTTGTCCCATTGGACCTTGACCCTATATATAGTTTGACGTTGTAGCTGTCAAATGCAATAATATAGGATGTGGATTAGCTCCGTCGTGAGCACACCCTTGTCTGATACCTGCAAGGAACTCATGTTGATAACATGTGTAGGATCATTATCATAATGTCTCAAAACAGATACGTGAAAAACATCATGCATACACCTCAAAGAATCAGGCAAGGCTAGTCGATATGCCACAATCTGCTTATTTTCCACAATATCGAAGGGTTCCATGAACCTAGGAGATATTTTAGCACCCTTTCCAAACTTGATCAAACTCTTATGCAATTTCACCTGCAAGAAGACTTGATCGCCTTTTTCATAACTACGATTGACATGATGCGCATCAGCATAACTCTTATGTTGATCCTGCACTTCCTTGATGCTTTGTATTATTGTTTTCATTTGATATTCCATTTCTTAGATTTCTTCAGGTCCCACCAAGAACCTATCCTCAAGACTATCCCAACTCAAAGGCATCTGACATGGTTGCTCATAAAGAAACTCAAAAGGCACCATCTTCCCAATTCTACCAGTGGCAAGAAATCTTCCCAATTCTTTTGTTGGTCCATAGCATACTTACAAAACATATCCTCCAAGATTTGGTTTATTCTTTAGTCTAACCATCTGTATCTGGGTGACATGCGATACTAAAGTTAAGTTGGGTTCCCAAGGCCTCTTTGAAACTAGTCCAAAATCATCATGTAAACATCGATCCTTTATCGGATATAATCCTCTTAGGCACACCATGCAGGCTCAAAATCTAACTAATGAAAACTCTAGCTATGTCAGGTGCTTGATACATCATATGCACAGGAATAACATGAGCACTCTTTGTGAGAGTGTCGACTAACACAAAAATCAAGTCATGTATCCTTACCGTCAATGGAAGCTTGACGCAGACCCCCGACCCTCGAGTCGAGATCTGCATAGGATCGTTCTTCTCTGAATCGCCAGAACTGAACTAGTTCTTTCGGGACCTCATTGGTACCCCACGAATCTGATCCATAGGTCCTTCGGAAACCCCACCTGTGCGAACAAGCACTAGGCACGAGCTTCACTTCCATGCGACCACGACATTGTGGCTATATCGGGATTTCGGTAACACGGAATTTGAAACGCAGTGAACCAAACCCCTGGTCTCTCCATTCCCTAAATTCCCGAAATGGCTCAAATCTTTTTGGAGTTTCATGAACCAGAAGTTCACAATGCAATGACTCCAAAATCTTTCCTCCTCTGCTTCCCGAACCCTGAAATGCTAAAATGTCAAAAAGGGGCTCAATGGCTCTAGCTTGTGCTCTTCCTCCGAATGCTTTCAAGGTTTCAAGATTTCACAAGTCGGGACTCCACGTCTCTCGAACATCCTGGTCTTGAAATGCCAAAAAGGCTTAACAACAAAGCACTATCAACTTTTGCGATTCGGGAAACCATGAGGCAAGCACTCCCCCTATTCTCTGTCTTTCAAATCTCTGGGTCCCGAAATGCCGAAATCTACCTGACCATGGCCCACTTTTTCGGGATTTCAGAATTCGCGATCCCACAATTCTGACTGCAGATGATTCTTGGTCCTTTGATCTCCCGGAACCCGAAATGCCGAAATGTCGAACTCCAAAATGGTTGCTTCCTTCGTGGCCATAGCCCTGCTCCAAGGACATGTCGTGTTTCGTGACTTCGGGGTTTTCAATGAAAAGTTCCCCAGCTCCTTGTCATCGAGATTTCTGAAATGTCGAACCCCAAAATGCCGAAATGTCGAAATCCCACTCCAAAGGGTTTCAACGGCTCCTGCTACTTCTCACCCAATGGCTCATGATGTTTTACACTTCTTCCATGAAGTGTCTCCACCATCCATTTCAGCTCTTCCACTACGCCACCTCTACAAGTTTATCCTCCGTGTAGTTTTCCCTGATCTTGTGATCAACGGTTATCTACGCTACTGATCCAATAGTAGTTGTTACTCCTCCCTGAGCATGCACTTCCTCCCTTCCTCTTGGAATATTTTCAAAGTTTCAAAGGCCTCGACCTTTGCTTCCTTTGGGATCTCGATTCCCTTGGATATCGCCTGTGTTCTAAAAACACTATCCCTCCTGAGATTTGTTAAATATGAAACCTCAAAAGGTTTCACGACCTCTGCACTCCTTCCAGGGTCCCTGCACACAACTTTTCTATCCATCCTGAGGTTTATTTACCCGATCCTCTAAGGGACTTTCTCTTCTGTGTCCTCAAAGTAAAATCTAGTGTCCTCCTGATGACCTTCTGCTCAAAACCTCCTTGCTGAGCTTAACAGAGTATTCAGTAACTCTGTGGGTATCTCTCCTTGACACTTCTCTTATCTCTAAACTCAGACAAGAGTTCCTTCTATGCACACAATGCAACTTCTCAATTACCTCATGGCAGAGTTTCCACAGAACCCTCAATGATTCTGTTATCTTTGTGCCTTCCTCTACACAGTCTTACCTCCAAGGTGTTAAACAACCTTGAGGCTTCTTCCCTGGGTCTAACACTTCCTTTGGTGCACCCTCCTGGCTCAACTCTATCCAAATTCCACAGAATTCATAAGTGCACTCTATGCAATGCCTCAATGCATCTTGTGCATTTGCTCAATGCCCTCCTAGCAGAGCCTTTACAGAATTCTCAGCAATTCTGCTTCTCCTCTCTGTACTCTTCTTTGCACAGTTTCTCCTTCAAGGTGTTCAACAACCTTGATGTTTCCTCCCTGATTCAATGATTTCCTCTGGTGCACCCTACTAGCACATCTCTATCTTAAATTCCACAGAATTCAGAAGTGCACTCTATGCACTGGCTTACATAACCCGCAGTGTTTTGTCATGCACTCTTGCATGAAACCACAAAGAATCCAAACCTGAAAAATCAAAGAACTCAACAGATAGGGAAATCTATCTATCCCTGCAAATGCACATCTAACATACCTCTACACCATATCATCAACACATAGAGATGTTCATTCATGAACTCATAAACACATGAACAACAACATGCAGGAAAAAATGCTCTGTTTGTATTAATCAAGAATGCCTCTTTACAATGTGTTTGAGCTCGGACTGCAATAGAGTCTCGGCTCTCCTCTCTTCTCCCTATTGTCTCTCTATTCTTCTCTACTTCTCTATAGACTAACTCCTATAGATACAAAGGTTCTTTTTACAAAAGGGGGCTCCACGAGCGCTTCCCTCCATCCTCACCAACTCTCATTAATTTTCATTCAATTACATTGAATGGTTGTCTAGTCTGAATTGGATCTAGATCTCAACCTTACAACCATTTAAGGCAACCTTTATCTAAAGTCTGCGCACATGCATGAATTTTGGCTCTTTGGCCTTACAACATTTAATACAATTTCAAAATTTGAAATTTGAATGTGAGAGGGTTGTGCCTCTCCTCTCCATTGAACGCGTGTTGGGTGTGATGGTCGGCTAGCGCTTGATGACATGGAGTGATGATCCTACATCATACTCCTTAGCTGCAAAAATCATGAGCTCCTGCTCATGAGCTTCCCAGCACCACTATTGAAATCCACCAAGATCCCGAACAACTCTTTGGAGTTGTCCATCTACTCCACTGCTTCACTATTGTTGCTGCATCTGTTTCCCTACTGCTATGGCAGGTTCTCCTCTACTCAGCTTCCCTTTGTTGACCGCTTCTACTGATTTGATCATCAACCTTCTGATCATCTCAATCTCCTTGTCCAGTTTCTCCCATGGATAGCTCTCTCTATGTAGTCTTCTCGGCTGCATTCTCTCTTTGCAAATGGGTAGATCAATTAGATCCCCCTTGCTATCTTCTTCCTCTATGGCCTCAACTTGCCACCCTACTGCAAAATTTAGCTCTGCAGTCTTATCTTCTTGACTAACCTGTTGTTCAATCATCTTCTCTGGAAGACTTTCTTCTGCCATTTCCCCTTATGCTGGTTGAATTCCAGCTTCCTCCAGCTGCTCCTCAGACTGGAATTCTCTTTCATATGTTGTTGCATGCCTCGACACTGCAGTTATCATCTGTTCAGCTCCCTGGCTGAAAATTCTGAGCAATTCCTCAGAATGCTCATCTGCTAACATCTGCATGACTGTCTCCTCTTGGTAGTCATCTACTAGTTCTAGATGGTTTATCCAATCCTCCAACATTTCCAATTCCATCTCCCATGGAGTGAGCAAATTATTTGCATGCTCTTCTTCTACTGGGGAAGATTTTGATGTCTACTACAGTTCTTCTTTGTCCTTGACAGTCACAACTGGTTGTCCTTCTAATGTTGCTGCATCGACAACACAATTTTTTGCCTCAGCTAGGTGATGTGGAAAGAATACCTTTATCCCTCCAATCATTAGAATTTTATTCTGATCTTCCTTCTCTATCAGTTGTCCTTGTTGATATGAAATCACCTCTAAGTTCATCTTCTTTGTCATCTCCTCTAGTTGATCCAAACTCATCCTTGAGTTCATGAGACTTTCATACAGTCTCATCTTCTCTCCCTTGCCCACCTGGCAATATGGGATTTCCTCTCTGCCCTCCTGGCAGTCTATGAGATCCTCCAGTGATCTCATCTCATTGCCCTCCTGGAAATTTGAAATTTCAGCACCGCCCTCCTGGCAGTATACGAGATCTTCACTTGATCTCTTTCTATTTCCCACCTGGCAATTTGAAATCCCATCTCTACCCACTTGGAATTCTATGAGATCTCTGCTCAATCTCTCCCCTTCATCATCATTGAGATTTCTCCCAGCTTCTGGTTCACACACATGAACCATCTCCTCTTCATATCTGAGTCTTTCCACATACCTCAGCCACCTCCTCAACAGCCTTTGTTGTCCTCTGGCCAACAATTTATTTACTGGCCACTTTTCTTTCCTCCTCAGAGTCCATTCATACACCCAATGTGTAATTGCATTCTTTTTCACCCGTAGTGCAAGCTCTTCCATCCTCACCCTTATCTTAGCGAGTTCCATATCCATCTCTATATTTTTCTTCTACTGCTGGTGGTTCTTCTTTCCATCGCGTCCATGGCCTTCAGTAGCCATCTTCTTGTTCCTATGTGAAATCCTAGCAAACTTGTTTCTGTCACTTTGCAACCGTGAGTGCTTCCAACCTTTCCTACAATCTACCTGACTATCTATTGACTACTGTGCACCTTGCAACAATCATAACAGAGCTTCGATTCTCTATCTTCCTTTTCCTCTAGCTCCCTCTGCCTGCAATATACAGACAAAAATCAAGCTCTGATACCACTTGATGGTGTGTATCAGAGTATTTTCTTCATCTACTCTACCTCCTTCTACCTACAGTCTACAGACAAAAAGGGGCTCTGATACCACTCTGACGTAGACCCCTAACCCTCGGGTTGAGATCTGCATAGGATTGTTCTTCTCTGAATCCGAAGAAATGAAATAGTTCTTTCGGGCCCTCACTGGTACCCCACAAATCCGATCCACAGGTCCTTCGGAAACCCCACCTGTGCGAACAATAACTAGGCGCGAGCTTCACCTCCACACGACCATGAAATTGTGGCTGTATTGGGATTTCGGTAATTGGGAGTTTGAAATGTAGCGACCCAAACCCCTGGTCTCTCCACTCCCCGAATTCTTGAAATGGCTCAGATCTTTTCGGAGTTTCGTGAACTAAGAGTTCATTATGTAGTGACTCCAAAATATCGCCTCCTCTGCTTCCCGAACCCCAAAATGCCAAAATGCCAAAAAGGGGCTCGATGGCTCTGGCTCGTGCTCTTCCTCCGAATGCTTTAGGGGTTTCGCAATTTCGTGAGTCAGGACTCCACGTCTCTCGACTCCTGGTCTCTCAAACATCCAGATCCCGAAATGCCAAAAATGCTTAATGACAAAGCACTACCAGCTTTTGTGATTTGGGAAACCATGATGCAAGCGCTCCCCGTGTTCTCTGTCTTTCGAATCTCCAGGCCCCGAAATGCCGAAATCTACCCGACCACGGCCCACTTTTTTGGGATTTTGGAATTCACGATCCTGCAATTTTGGCTGTAGATGGTTCTTGATCCTTTGATCTCCTGGACCTCGAAATGTCGAAATGTTGAACTCTGAAATGGCTGCTTCCTCCATGACCACAACCCTGCTCCAAGGACACGTCGCGTTTCGCGACTTCGTGGTTTTCAATGCAAAGTGCCCCAGCTCCTTATCATCGGGATTTAAGAAATGATGAAATGCCAAAATCCTACTCCAAAGGGATTTAGTGGCTCCTACTGCTTCTCATCCAATGGCTCATGACATTCCGCACTTTTTCCATGAAGTGTCTCCACCGTCTATTTCAACTCTTCCACTACGCCACCTCTACTAGTTTATCCTCCACGTAGTTTTCCCTGATCTTGTGATCAATGTTTATCTGTGCTACTGATCCAATGGTAGTTGTTACTCCTCCCTAAGCATGTGCTTCCTCCCTTCCTCTTGGAAGATTTTCAAAGTTTCAAAGGCCTCGACCTTTGCTTCCTCTACGAGCTCGATTCCCTTGGATATCACCTATATTCTAGGAACGCTATCCCTCCAAAGCTTTGTTCACTTTGAAACCTCAAAAGGTTTCACAACCTATGCACTCCTTCCAGGGTCCCTGCACATAACTATGCTATCCATTATGAGCTTTCTTTACCTGAGCCTCTAGGGGACTCGCCCTTCTGTGTCCTCAAAGGGAAATCTAGTGTTTTCCTGACGGCCTTCTGCTCAAAACCTCCTTGTTGAGCTTAACAGAGTATTCAGTAACTATGTGGGTGTCTCTCCTTGACACTTCTCTTATCTATGAACTCAGGCAAGAGTTCCTTCTGTGCACACTATGCAATTGCTCAATGCCCTCCTGGAAAATTTTCCACAGAACCCTCAGTGATTATGTTATCTTTATGCCTTCCTATGAACAGTCTTACCTCCAAGGTGTTCAAAAACCTTGAGGCTTCTTCCCTGGGTCTAACACTTCCTCTTGTGCACCCTCCTGGCACAACTCTGTCCAAATTCCATAGAATTTAGAAGTGCACTCTATGCACTAACTCAATGCATCTTGTGCATTTTCTCAATGCCCCCCTGGCAGAGCCTTTAAAAAATTATCAACAATTCTTCTTCTCCTCTCTGTGCTCTTCTCTGCACAGTTTCTCCTTCAAGGTGTTCAACAACCTTGAGGTTTCCTCCCTGAGTCAATGATTTCCTCTGGTGCGCCCTCTTGGCATGTCTCTGTCTGAAATTCTACAGAATTCAGAAGTGCACTCTATGCACTGGCTTATAGAACCCGCAGTGTTCTGTTATGCACTCTCACATGAAACCACAAAGAATCCAAACCTGAAAATCAAAGAACTCAACAAATAGGAAAATATATCTATCATTGCAAATGCACATCTAACATACATCTACAACATATCATCAACACATAGAGACGTTCATTCATGAACTCATAAACACATGAACGACAACATCTAGGAAATACTGTTATGTTTGTATTAATCAAGAATGCCTCTTTACAATGTGTTCGAGCTCGGACTGCAATAGAGTCTCGGCTCTCCTCTCTTCTCCCTATTCTCTCTCTATTTTTCTCTACTTCTCTACAGACTAAATCCTACATATACAAAGGTTCTTTTTACAAAAGGGGGCTCCTCGAGCGCTTCCCTCCATCCTCACCAACACTCATTAATTTTCATTCAATTACATTGAATGGTTGTCTAGTCCAAATCAGATCTAGATATTAGCCTTACAACCATTTAAGTCAACCTTTATCTAAAGCCTGTGCACATGCATGGATTTTGGCTCTTCGGCCTTACAACATTTAATACAATTTCAAAATTTAAAATTTGAAAGTGAGAGGGTTGCGCCTCTCCTCTCCATTGAACATGTGTTGGGTGTGCTGGTCAGCTGGCACTTGATGACATGGAGTGATGCTCTTGCATCAAAGCCCAAAAATGAAATCCATCGAAATGACCTCCCACTTAGATTTTGAAATAGCGTGTGGTTGTAGTAATCCTGCCGGATGTCTATGTTCAGCCTTCACCTACTGACATTCTAGACATATTTCCATGTAGTTGACTATGTCTGCCTTCATTCCTTTCCAGAAGAATAAGGATTTAATGAATTCTCTCATCTTCCTGACTCCAGGATGAGGCATGTACATTTCTCTATGACCCTCATTTCGGATCAAAATCCTAAACTCGTCATTGGGTAGTACATGAATTCGACTTTTAAATCTCAATAATCCATCGTTGTCCACAATAAATCCCTCGAATTTTGGTACCATCATTGTGTTTTGTCCGATAAAATCCTTGACCTCTTTGTACTAGTCATCGTCATGATGTAAAGTTAGGATCTTTTCATGTAGATTCATCTGAAGAGGCATCACTGAATATATGCTTGCTCTCTGAATCAACACATATGCCACTCTGTTCACTGTTCCTTTCATTTAAGTAATCTCGAAATCATACTCGCTAAGTAATTCTGACCAATGTCGTTGTCGCGCATTCAAGTCACTTTGCGTAAAGATTTGTTGTAGTCCACAGTGGTCTGTTTTTATTTCAAATTTCCATCCGATAAGGTAGTTTCTCGAAGTTATCAAGGCATAAACAATGGCTAACAACTCCAAATCATGCGTTTCATAGCTCTCCTCATGTCTTCTCAAATTTCTCAAGATGTAAGCGATCACTCGACCGTCTTGCATCAAGACTCCACCTAAGCCTTCCTTGGCTGTGTCAGTGCATACCAAGAAGTTTATGTCGATGTCAGGGACCTTTAGTATTGGTGATGTCTTCAACAACTCCTTGAGCCTCTGAAATGCCTCCATGCATTTCTCGGTCCAAACAAACTTCTGGTTCTTCTTCTGCAATTTCATAATCGGATTTTCTATCTTCGAAAAACCCTTGATGAATCATTGATAGTATCCTGCTAAAACCATGAAGCTATGCACTTCAGGGACATTCGTCGGTGAAGGCCATTCCATAATACCCTTGACCTTTACTAGATCCACAGGGATACCTTCATCGGAGATGACATGCCCTAAGTAGTTAATATTTGATTGATAAAACAAGCATTTAAACAATTTCCCATACCATTTTTTCTCTCGTAGACACTATAGCACCAAGTGCAAGAGCTTGTCATGCTCCTCCATTGTCTGAGAGTAAATCAAAATATCATCAATGAATACTTTCACGAACCTATCCAAGTATTCATGGAACACCCCATTCATCAAACTCATAAATAAACCTAGGGCGTTCCTTAGCCCAAATGGTAAAACAATAAACTCGTAGTGTCCAAACGGATGTCGTTCTCCTTGATCCGTAACTGGTGATACCCATATCTCAATTTGATCTTTGAAAACACAGTCACACCATTTATCTGATCAAATAGATTATCAATCCTTGGAAACAGATACAGATTCTTGATTTTTTCCTTGTTCAATTGACAATATTCAATGCAGAGTCTCCATGACCCATCCTTATTTCATATGAAGATAACAAGTGCACCCTATAGTGACACACTTGAACGTATAATTCCTAGGTCCAAGAACTCCTTTAATTGCATTCTCAACTCATGTCACTCTGGGGTCGACATCCGATAAGGCGTTCTTGTTATCAGTTCAGTTCTTGGTTTTAGGTCAATGGTAAATTACAACTCCCTCTCTCGTGGAATCCCAGGTAACTCCTCAGGGAAGACATCCGCAGACTCTATCACGACCGGAAGGTGTTCTAGACCTTCTGATACTCCCTTCTTGTTTAACAAAAGGATCACAAAAATCTTACATCCCTTGTGCATGCTCTTCCCTAAATGCAAGGAAGAGATGAAACTCGGGGAGACTCCCTAGTTCTGACCTTCAATCACGCGTCTCTGTCCCCTATCATCGACCAAGATCAATTGTTTCATCTTACAGTCAAGTATCACATCATGCGATTCCAACCAGTCCATATCGATGAAAATGTCATAAGATCCTAAGATTGTGATGTACATGTTGGCCCTTGTGACAAAATCTCCCAAGTTAAGGCTATAGCCCATCACCTTCCCTCCAACCTTCTGTTTGACTCCCGAAACCATTTCTAGAAAGATAAACTCATCGTGTTCGACTTCCTTTACCTTAATTCATTTTAGCATTCCCCCAAAAATGAAACTCCCTGTAGCACCTAGATCGATAAAAATGATAAGGGTCTGGTCAGCGACGATACCTGACATCTCGATCGCAGTCGACTAGTGCTCTTCCTGGCGGTTATTCACCGCTACATGAATCTCATGGGCCTTGCCCAAATATCCCACGGTAGTGGGCTCGACTGATCTAGATGCTCTGGTCCTCTCCACTGGGTAGACACACCTGTAATGTGGCTCCCCACATGTCCAATACCCTTTCTTCGATCCATTACTCCTGGTACCTAAAGTAGAAGCTAAAGGCCCAATGACCTGGAACCCTGGTCTATTCTGTTGAAAAATCCTAAACTGATGTTGCAGTGGTGGACATTGTTGTTGGTGTTGTGGTCCTTGGTAAGGAGTCTATTGTTGAGGTGATATTCACCAAGGTGTAGTGAAAGTGGATCCTCTCTCTAAGCCACAATATCCTGGTGAAATTCTCGTCGGTGTCTGATGTTTTTGTGCACCAGATGATGCCTGTCCTATTGGTCTCACTAGAGTTCTACTCTAACCCCTGCTGATAAGCTCCTCCTTTGCTATGAGGGCCTTCTGGAAAATGTCATGCAAAGTTTGAGTCATCAGAATCCTAACCTTTTCATGAATGTTGCCATTAAGGTCAAACGTGAACCTGTTGAACTTAAGTTTCTCGATATTTAGGTGCGGAGCATACCGAAGCAGCTCCATAAAACGGGCCTCGTAATCGGGCACCATATGACTACCCTGTCGCAAGGCGTTGAACTCGTTGAGCTGACGCTCATTGAATTCCTCAGATAGATACCTCTCTTGAAACCACTCCTCGAACAGTTCCCATAACACATCTTCAACGACCATGTTCAATTGCGGTAGGAGCGTCTTCCACCATAGAAGAGCACTCCACTTCAGTTGAAATACCACCATGCAGACATTCATGTTGGAGGTATAGTCTCGAAGTGCAAATCACATCGCCATATTTTCCAACCATGCCTCAGTGGCTGGGCCATTTGGGGCACCAAAGAACTCGTGAAAATTTCAACTTCTTGAGTTTGTGGTGAATACTACCAGTATCGACTAAAGTGTGCGGTGAACCCTTAGGCGGTGTCGATTCCATGGCCTCATCTCTATCCAAATGGTTGATCAATGCATTAGACATCTACTGAAAGGACCTCATCATACCAACAACATCACACACCTCTATTTTTTCCAACCTGATAACCTGTTTGTCTCCCTAGGGGTTAGACCCCTCATGCGTGGATGCTACTAGGGGCATCACGCCTCCTCCCTTGGTACCCCATCATCTGCCTCTGCAGAGTCCCATTTACCATGATTACCTGCACGAATACAAATCAATTTAATTAGCGACATCATAATATATTATCTAATCAATGGAAGTCGTAGTGATCCCAAGTCACTCATCGAACCCACTATGATACCATATGTAACGACCCCCATTGTTACGACTACAAGCGACACAAAGCAAATGCAATTTTTATTTTTATTTTTAAGAAGGGAAGTAACAATGACAACAATTAATCAACACAACTTGACGACGAACACAACCTACATAATTCAAGCAAAAAACAACAATGACCCAACACACTTGCACATCATGCAACTGGAAGAAACATGTGACAATCAATTAGACAAAATAAAAACGACTACCCATTAGTCCTACCCTGCAAGGTTAGGACTTCTAGGACACATTAAGGTCTCAAGGCTGGCGACTATTATAAGGAACAAGGAGGTGTCTACATCCCACCCGCCACACGCAAGAGCATGCCTACTAAGCTGAAAGACAACATCAATCAACCAACCACAACAACTTCGACGACCAGTACCTAGAACCCTCCCGGTAAGCGAGAGAAAACACAATAACATTACAACACCAACACAACTTTACTATGCGCTCATCAATCAACGTGTGCAATGACCCAATCATGAGGTATCACATTTCTACATTACGAAAAGAGCACTAGGGACCCAAGCACAAAGAAATAACTCTAATCTCTTAAACAAATGTAAAACCAAATGTGCTTGAAATCCAACTTGCATTTTCATACAATATGTGACACTGTTAGATGAAGGCGCTCCAAACAATAAGGAAAAAATGGATGTAGTTCATTAGAAATTATCATCATATGGACTAAGTCACAACATAAGTAACCAATCACCATCTAAAAGTAAAATCACCTAACCATCCTCAAGGAACATTATAATTTCCAATCAAGGGTTTAAAATTTCAGTAAACTCATCTATAATCTTGTACTTCTTCAGTTCTCCATCCCTACCATGAAACAACTTGAGTTGCAAATCTATTTAAAGTATAGGCGTGCTATTTAATCATTCATTCATTAAATAGAATCTGCGGTGAGAAGAGTGATATACCTTCTGGGTCCTTTATTTAGTCACGCGAACATCATGTCCAGGTAAACAATAACTACAATCATACAACTTGACAATATAAAAAGAAATGACTAATAACACTACACTAGTAATACATCCATCTATCTCCTACAATCATTAGTTTACCCTCCAATATAACCTTTTTCATTACGCCAATAATTTCCTACATCATGTTAATTCCTAGTTTAAGGCTACATAAACAATTAACACTATTAAATCGAATAACATTAACAAGCAGATAGCCCTTCCTTTATTCATTCATGTGGTTGTTAGCTAGCATGTTGCTCATCAATTCCATCCATTATTAATTAAGTAACCCAATCCTCCAATAAAAATTCACTGGGCTATTAGAAATTTATAATAATAATGATTATCTTACATCGCCATTGTACAATAGAGACATAGAATTCATCAACAATGAAATAAACATATTTTAGAAACCCAATTAAACAAGTAGAGAAAAAATGCACAGATTATAAAGCGCGTTTTAGAACTTAAAAAAAAAAGAACTGTCTACTAATGTTGGAACGGTTAGATAGGAACGAGTTGTGATTCTATGATTACCTAGAATATAGGGTAACCATGACATCGGTAATAATAAATAGGTATCTCTTAATTATTAAAAGGTCACTGTAATTATATTAAATCTCGGTGAAATTAGTTAAAAAGGATATTGATATTTTAGGCTCATTTAAGAAAAGAATCTTTGAGAAATTAAATTCCAGGGAGAATTATATCATTATAAGTGTTAGCATAGTTAGAGTGTAGGTGGTGACTCCGAAATTGTGGTTTTTGTAAAGTATCGAGGCAGATAGATATAAAGGTTTAAAATTTAGATTCCATTCATTCTGAGGATGTGGATTAGACACTAATTAAGGCCTTCCCATTGACAATTTCAAATTCATTAACCACAAGGGAACTGTCACTTGGCAACTAATCATAAATCGCACCTTAGAAAATAAATAAAATTTCCAACTGTCCAAAATTAAAAACATCACGGAGCAGAATTTATACGCAATTCAATTATAGACAAAAATTTAAAATCCAATCACTCCAAGTTTGTTGGTTGGATGATAATTAGAAATTCAATTTGTCAGAGAAAAAATGAAATTCATTAAAAGGGAACCACGTCGCCATTACTCAAAAATTCAAAAATAAAATGCCAACTCAAGAATTAAATCGAATCTTCCTTCACCGACTGTACAGGATGGTCTGGATGGGTTCTAAATACATTTAAACTTATGTTTACTCACTCTTTTCCCTCACGTTAAAACTGGGCTTTCTTATATTAAATTCTTGTATCGACCCAATTCTCTGTCCAAAGTTGTGATAATAAAGGTTGCCATAAAAATCAATGCCAATCAAAGGGTAAGGGTTTGGGACTGTGCACATTCCAACCAAGAATAATGTAGGTGATAACTCCAGGGAGAAACACAAAACGTCGTTCGACAAAATTGAAATAATATTAAATGCAAGGAATAGTTGGTCCGGGCTCATTTGGCCACAAGAAAATCAGCGACAACCTCCAGGAAGAAAAATGAAATGCAGTAAGAAGATCGCATCAAGAAATAAATCATTCGCAACATAAAATTTGTTGTAAGAAATAAACCATTCATAGGAGTAGAAGATAAGAAAATCAAAACAAGGATTAAAATTGCAGCAAGAAATAGAAATGGTTGATGGGTAAAGAGAGGGATGCAGATCCATTGGCTTCCCACACAGAGAAACTCGTTGCAATTAAACACTAGGCAAAGGAAATATCCTACAATTATTATCCATGCACAGGAAAGTAGGGAATTTGAATCTAAATCTTTAACATCGGAGTGAAAGACAGTCGATTCGGCTCCTGGCCAACTTCTCAGGCATAGACTAATAACTTAAAGGATAAAGGGGCAGAAGATAAAAACATAAATTTTCATCCAAATCTTCTCTGTGGAGAAACAAAATAATGAAAAAAAATGCAATCAAAGAATAAAGAAAATGCAAGCAGGAGATACAAAAGCGCGGGTAATGTTTGAGTCTGGGGATCATTCTGGCCACACGCAATTAGTCAGTAAATCATAAATAAAATACATTGTGGGTAGCAAGGTTTCTTACAAGATGAATCAAGCGACAAGGAGATTACAATTACCAATTATGATTTTACCCAAAAAATATGTTACAATCACTGTAGAAACACTTGGGCAAGGAAAGCTCATGGAAATTAAATCATCATATGAATACAGTAAAATAAACAAGTGTAAATTAAACCTTATTACAAGTAAAAACCTTAACAGGTGTACCTTTACCGATGACAACGAGGTGAATAGGTTATCCCATGCGTTCACTCCGTCCAAATCACGCTTTCCAACCGATGAGACCTCACTGGTACCTCCCATCCAATGCTAGGGGTAATATTCTTCCCCCTAAGCTCCCTGAGCCATAAAGGGGCCATGCACACAATACCAGAGAATGGTAGCACCCATCTCACCTTGCAAGGTCGAGCTACCACTCGTTACTCGAGCTGGGTATCCCAACTCCCACAAGTGAAAACTCAGTCAAGATAAATTTCGACAGCATAACGTTACGCAAGACAAATGTGTGCATATTCCTCCTCCGCCATCCCTTTAATAGATTTTCTTAGTCATTAGTTTCTCAAACCCTCATTAGATTTTTTTTTCCATTTATTTGATTAGGAAAAACCTCCCCCGTACACATGTCGCCCGATCCCCTAGTTGCACAAAAAAATCAATTTATTTATTAATTAAATATTCCTATTTCCATCACCCACCTAAAAACACTCCTTGGTGTCCGAATATTCCCTTACAATTCTTAAATGACTTATGTGTTACTTAATTCCAAGTTGAGTTCATAAATAGAAAGTCCCAAAGGCTAGATTCCTTACTAAGTTGGACATTCCCCTTTTTCTTTAAGTTTCTCCTTTTCTTTTAAGTTTCCTCCTTTTTCCTTTTTAACAAAAAAACAATTTAGCAACTGTAGATAAAAGCAACCATTTACCCTTTTAATAATTTAGTCCTCCATTATAATTTTTACTTTAATAATTAAATTTTGAATTTATTACCCCCCTTCTTGTTACATGTTTATTTAGTTTTTNTTCCCCCTAAGCTCCCTGAGCCATAAAGGGGCCATGCACACAATACCAGAGAATGGTAGCACCCATCTCACCTTGCAAGGTCGAGCTACCACTCGTTACTCGAGCTGGGTATCCCAACTCCCACAAGTGAAAACTCAGTCAAGATAAATTTCGACAGCATAACGTTACGCAAGACAAATGTGTGCATATTCCTCCTCCGCCATCCCTTTAATAGATTTTCTTAGTCATTAGTTTCTCAAACCCTCATTAGATTTTTTTTTCCATTTATTTGATTAGGAAAAACCTCCCCCGTACACATGTCGCCCGATCCCCTAGTTGCACAAAAAAATCAATTTATTTATTAATTAAATATTCCTATTTCCATCACCCACCTAAAAACACTCCTTGGTGTCCGAATATTCCCTTACAATTCTTAAATGACTTATGTGTTACTTAATTCCAAGTTGAGTTCATAAATAGAAAGTCCCAAAGGCTAGATTCCTTACTAAGTTGGACATTCCCCTTTTTCTTTAAGTTTCTCCTTTTCTTTTAAGTTTCCTCCTTTTTCCTTTTTAACAAAAAAACAATTTAGCAACTGTAGATAAAAGCAACCATTTACCCTTTTAATAATTTAGTCCTCCATTATAATTTTTACTTTAATAATTAAATTTTGAATTTATTACCCCCCTTCTTGTTACATGTTTATTTAGTTTTTCTTTATCCACATGTTCTACTTAGAACTAGGTTTTAATTTCACTAAGTTGGGCGACAATTTTTAAGGGAAATTTTTCTTATTAAAATTCACTCATACCATCATCTATTTTAAGGCCGACAAGGTCCTAAGGAGCCATAGTTTTCTAGGCACTAGGTTTATTAGCTCACCACAGTTAAAATCACGACATTCCCTTTAGGATGCACTATGTTCTCTAAGGGTTCCACTCACCTCTTTCCATTTTATTTGCATGGGGTGCCCTTCAAGACGCACTACATGTTCCAAGGGTGCAACTCAGTTCTTTCTGTTTTATTTGTGTGACATGCCCTTCAAGACGCACTATGTGCTCCAAGGGTGCCACTCACCTCTTGACTAAATTTGGTAGATGTCAAACCCCTAGAGTCAATACTTTGTCAGGTGATATTGTGGGATACTAAGGGCCTCTAAGGAATAAGGACCCTTCTTGATTGCATGCCCCTTAGAATCATCGTGAGAGAATGTCACAGTCTACCCTCACGACATCGTGGGTTTTCTCGAACTAGGTAATCGTTAACCTCCCCCTCAATGTCTCTGGTTGTTGTGCATGACCCCTTTACCCCAAATGTGAGTCTGGTCAACAAGCTATCGTCGGTCTGTATCCATCAACGAATCATGTCAAAAATAAAAATCAACATCATAATATCTAACCATATGTACATATGTCACATCAAAAACATTCAAACCCTAACAATCCACTACGTGACTCGATCCAGAGTCCCAGGAGTTTCGATGATGCCTCGACATCCTCAACGTCCAGAGTCCTGCACACTTAGGAGAACCCAGTCAATAACACATGTCGATGTAAATACAACAAAAATAACATAACATCAAATCCACAATGTCTCATAATCATAATCAAAACATCTGATAGTATAACGACCTGGATCATTTGCATGCAAGTGTCCTCAAAGAACAATTCTTCTCAATGTGCACAAGAGCAGGATGCTACAAATATCATTCTACAAATAAAAATAACGGGTCATGTGCTAAGGCTTGGTTTGCTGCATTTATATTTTCATTTTTTTAATTGAATTTTGATTATATTGAGAATTCAAGGTAGTTTATGATTAACATCCTAATTAAAAAATTTAAAAACATCCTAAAA